>CANXME010001487.1:0-29541 GCA_948144175.1 Closterium sp. NIES-65 | reverse complement strand
GCCTAACGTGTGCAAAAAATCAAGAACAAGGGCCTAGCGTTCACGAAATAGCAAGAGCAAGGGCCTAGCGTGTGCAAAATAAAAAGAACAAAGGCATAGCCTGTGCAAAATAGCAAGAACAAGGGCCTAGCGTCTGCAAAATAAGAAGAACAAGGGTCTAGCGTGTGCAAAATTGCAAGAACAAGGGCCTAGCGTGTGCAAAATAAAAAGAAGAAGGGCCTAGTGTGTGCAAAAAAATAAGAACAAGGGCCTAGTGTGTGCAAAATTGCAAGAACAAGGGCCTAGCGTGTGCAAAATTGCAAGAACAAGGGCCTACCGAGTGCAAAATAGCAAGAGCAAGGGCCTAGCGTGTGCAAAAAATCAAGAACAAGGGCCTAGCGTTCGCGAAATAGCAAGAACAAGGGCCTAGGGTGTGCAAAATAAAAAGAACAAGTGTCTAGCATGTGCGAAATTGCAAGAACAAGGGCCTAGCGTGTGCAAAATAAAAAGAACAAGGGCATAGCGTGTGCAAAATAGCAAGAACAAGGGCCTAGCGTGTGCAAAATAAAAAGAACATGGGCCTAGCGTGTGCAAAATTGCAAGAACAAGGGCCTAGCGTGTGCAAAATTGCAAGAACAAGGGCCTAGCGTGTGCAAAATTGCAAGAACAAGGGCCTAGCGAGTGCAAAATAGCAATAGCAAGGGCCTAGCGTGTGCAAAAAATCAAGAACAAGGGCCTAGCGTTCGTGAAATAGTAAGAACAAGGGCCTAGCGTGTGCAAAATTTCAAGAACAAGGGTCTAGCATGTGCAAAATTGCAAGAACAAGGGCCTACCGTGTGCAAAATTGCAAGAACAAGGGCCTAGCGAGTGCAAAATAGCAAGAGCAAGGGCCTAGCGTGTGCAAAAAATCAAGAACAAGGGCCTAGCGTTCACGAAATAGCAAGAGCAAGGGCCTAGCGTGTGCAAAATAAAAAGAACAAAGGCATAGCCTGTGCAAAATAGCAAGAACAAGGGCCTAGCGTCTGCAAAATAAAAAGAACAAGGGCCTAGCATGTGCAAAATTGCAAGAACAAGGGCCTAGCTGTCAGAACATATAGCTTACTTGTTTGTGTAGGCTATAGTGGGGTATCCCATAGGGGATACAACACAATTAGGGTTTCCTATTTGTACTCACTTCGTTCATACTCATTTCATTCTCGTTCAATTCTTCTCATGGAATCAGAGCAGGTCCCCTCCTAGGGACTGTTCCTAGGGCCCACCGAAGCGCGCCCCGAGGCGCGCGCTCTTTTTTTTAGCGACCCTGCGTGTCGCCCCTACCGTCGCGCTCCCGCTGCTCCCTCCTCTTACGGCCGCCCGCCCTAGTGCCCTGACGGCCGCCCGCCCTAGCGCCCTGACGACCGCCCGCCCTAGCGCCCTGACGGCCGTCCGCCCTAGCGCCCGAGCGCCAACCGCCCTAGCCCCCTGACGGCCGCCCGCCCTAGCGCCCTGACGGCCGCCCGCCCCAGCGCCCGAGCGCCGCCCGCCCTAGCGCCCGAGCGCCGCCCGCCCTAGCGCCCGAGCGCCGCCCGCCCTAGCGCCCGAGCGCCGCCCGCCCTATCGCCCGAGCGCCGCCCGCCCTAGAGCCCTGACGGCCACCCGCCCTAGCGCCCGAGCGCCGCTCGCCCTAGCGCCCTGACGGCCGCCCGCCCTAGCGCCCGTGCGCCACTCGCCCGAGCGCCCTGACGGCCGGCCGCCCGCCCTAGCGCCCGAGCGCCGCCCGCCCTTTCACCCTTACGGCCGCCCGCCCGAACGCCTGAGCGCCGCCCGCCGTCGCCCCAACGCCCTAGCGCCCGACGCCCGCGAGCCGCCCGTCGCAGCCGCCCGTGAGCTCCCTGAGCCGCCCGCGCCGCCGTCCCTGAGCCGCCTGTGCAGCCGCCTGCGAGCCGCCAGTGAGCCGCCCGTCGCGACACCAGCGCCGCACGAGCCGCCTGTACAGCCCAGCAGCCCGAGCCGCCCGCACCGCCCCAACAACCCGAGCCGCTCGAGCCGCCTGAGCCGCCCGAGCCGCGCGAGCCGCCCGAGCCGCCCCAGCCGCCCGAGCCGCCCGAGCCGCCCGAGCCGCCCGAGCCGCCCGAGCCGCCCGCGCCGCCCCAGCAACCCGAGCCGCCCGAGCCGTGCCGCTGTCCCTGAGCTGTGTTCCTCTGCTGCTGCACTACCCGACTCTCCCAGCCCGGTGAGACTTTCAGCTGCTGCCATGGCCACCCCCAATGTCCTTACGTTTGACGCTGAGGGGAGGGCCATTGACTTTGCCGTCTGGATTGAAGACCTACAGCTGTACTTACTCTGTGATGCGATAGATGAGGTCTCTCTCTTTGACTTTGTCTCTGGCGCTGTCCCTGCCCCACCTGCTGATGCTGACTCTGCCGTTCGCTCCAAGTGGGCGACCCGCGATGCTGCTGCACGTCTTGCTGTGCGTCGCCACCTCCCTTCCTCTGAGCGTGCCCACTTTAGTCAGTGCAAGACCGCTCAGGCCTTGTACGACGCTGTAGTTGCACGCTACTCCTCCCCTTCCTCCGCTACCCTTAGCCGCCTCATGCTACCGTTTCTCTTCCCTGACCTCGCCTCCTTTCCCACTGTTGCTGACCTCGTTACCCACCTCCGTGCTAGTGACACCCGCTACCGCGCTGCCCTTCCTGCTGAGTTCCGCGCTGCGAACCCTCCTCCCATGTACATCACTCTCTACTTTCTCGTCACCCGTCTCCCTGAGTCCCTTCGTGCCGTTAGGGACCAGTTTCTCTCTGTCTGTCCCACCACTCTCACTGTCGATCTCCTTGAGGAGTCCCTGCTAGCGGCTGAGAAGAGTATTGTCGCTGTAGGGGCCTCTCGGGGTGACCCTCGCACCCCCATCTTTGAGGGGTGTGGTCCTTCCCCCCTGCTGCCCTCTGTCGCCTCTGCCGCTGCGGCCGACCTCACTGGTTTTGAGTCGGTCGGCGCGGCGTCTGCCCCCAGCGGCAGACGCCGCTCTGGCAAGGGCAAAGGGGGCAAGGGAGCGGGTGGAACTAGAGGGGGCGGTGGAGGAGGCGGTGGGGGTGGCGGGGGGAGTGGGGGTGGCGGTGGGGGTGGTGGCGGGAGTGGAGGTACTGGTGGCGGCGGTGGAGGCGGAGGTGGCGGCGGAGGTGGTAGCGGAGGAGGCGGTGGGAGCGGTGGGAGCGACGGTCCTGGTGGGGGAGGTGGCGGTGGAGACGAGGGTGGCGGTGGAGGCGGGGGTGGCGGTGGAGGCGGGGGTCGGAGTGGCTCGTCCCAGCGGAGCAGCTCTGGGGGTGGTCAGCGCCAGCAGCAGCAGCAGCAGCAGCAGCAGCCGCAGCAGCAGCCACAGCAGCAGCAGCGCTCTCGCACCGTCCCCGGCCCTCAGCAGCTCCGTGAGTGGTACTTGCAGCGTCAGCGTGGTGGTGCGCTTGGTCCCTGCCCCTACGTTCTTCGCACAGGTGACCGTGCAGGGGAGAGGTGTGGAGGCGCCCACACACCCCGCCGCTGCTTTGGCCGCCTGACCGACGCCTGGCGTCAGCAGTTTCCGGAGGCCGCTGAGATCCCCCGCTGGGGAGAGCTGTCTAGGGCTGGTGTAGCTATTTATGATCTTGATTTTGATGCTATTCTCTCTGCTATGTATGCTGTGACTGGTAGTGATAAGGATGACTGTTACCGGTGTTTCCCGCCTGACCCGGGCATTGGTACTGCCGCGTCAGGTACTAGTGAGGCAGCTGCTCTAGGTGCCAGTGCGTCTGTGCTCTCAGGTACTGGTGAGTCTGCCCTCTCAGGTACTGTGTCGGCTTCGGCCTCTCACACCTTCACCCTTGACTCTGGAGCGTCTCGCTCCTTCTTTAGGGACCGCACCACTCTCACGCCGCTGAGTCGGCCGGTTGCGGTGTCCCTGGCTGACCCCTCTGGGGGGCCTGTCCTGTCTCGCTTCTCCACTGTCCTCCCGTGTCCGGCGGCCCCCTCTGGCACCCTGACTGGTCTCTACCTCCCCTCGTTCTCGACGAACTTGGTGAGTGGTGCTGACCTCCAGGATGCGGGTGTCCACCAGTTCACCCCTGCTCGTCAGCGGGTGACCCACTGCACGGAGGCGGATACAGGTCGCCACCTGGCTACGTTTACACGTCGGCCAGGGTCGAGCCTCTACACACTGACCACTGCTTCTCCTCCAGGTGCTGAGTCTGGTAGGGTCCCTTCGTCTGGTCAGGTGTTTGCTGCAGCGTCCAGGTCTGGTCCTGAGTCTGCCCCCTGCTCGTGTCGTCGTCTGTCTCACGAGACCCTCCTCTGGCACCACCGCCTTGGCCACCCCTCTCTGCTTCGGCTCAGAGGCATGGCCTCGCGAGTCCTTGTGTCTGGTCTTCCCCGGTCTCTCCCTCCCCTTCCTCCGGGCCCTGGCACCACCTGTGTCCCCTGTGTCGAGGGGCGCCAGCGTGCTGCCCCTCACTCCTCCCAGTTTCCTCCGACAGAGGCCCCGTTGCAGACGCTTCACATGGACGTGTGGGGCCCAGCCCGCGTCCGTGGACAGGGTCAGGAGCGCTACTTCCTGCTGGTGGTTGACGACTACTCGCGTTACACCACAGTCTTCCCCTTGCGCAGCAAGGGTGAGGTCACTGAGGTGTTGATCGACTGGATCCGCGCAGCTCGTCTCCAGCTTCGGAGGAGCTTTGGCTCTGACTTCCCTGTTTTACGTCTGCACTCGGACAGAGGCGGAGAGTTCTCCTCTAGCCTCCTGAGTGCCTACTGTCGTGCGCGAGGCATCCGTCAGACCTTCACGCTTCCGGACTCACCACAGCAGAATGGGATTGCTGAGCGCCGCATTGGCATGGTCATGGACGTCGCTCGTACGTCCATGATGCATGCGGCTGCTCCCCATTTTCTGTGGCCGTTTGCGGTCAGTTACGCTGCGCACCAGATCAACCTCCACCCCAGGGTCTCTTGACCGGAGACCTCCCCAGCCCTGCTGTGGACGGGGAAGGTTGGCGATGCGTCGGCGTTCCGGGTCTGGGGATCTCGGGCGTTTGTTCGCGACCTGTCTGCGGACAAGCTGTCCCCTCGTGCTTCTCCCTGCGTCTTCCTGGGGTTCCCCCCCGACGCCCCTGGGTGGCAGTTTTACCACCCCACCTCTCGACGTGTTCTGTCCTCCCAGGACGTCACGTTCGACGAGTCGGTACCCTACTACCGCCTCTTCCCCTACCGCACTCCGTCCCTCCCCCCACCCCCGCTCTTCTTGGTACCAGGTCCCCCCCCGGTAGTCCCCCTCCCCCCTCAGGGTCCTGCCCCTTCAGGTGTGTCCCAGGTAGACGCGGTCGAGCCTGTCGAGGTCACTGGTGACTCTGGTGCTGCTGCGGGAGCTGAGCCTGGGGGTGCGGAGTCTGGGGGTGCTGAGCCTGGAGGTGCCGAGTCTGGGGGTGCTGAGCCTGGGGGTGCTGAGCCTGGGGGTGCTGTGCCTGGGGGTGCTGAGCCTGGAGGTGCCGAGTCTGGGAGTGCTGTGCCTGGGGGTGCTGAGCCTGGGGGTGCTGCGCCTGGGGGTGCTGTGTCTAGGGGTTCTGAGCCTGGAGGTGCTGTGCCTGGGGGTGCTTCGTCTCGCCGGGAGCCACTCTCCCCACAGGAGCTGCGTGAGTGGTTTGCCAGGCGCTGGAGGCGTGCTGCTGGTGCGGGTGGTTCTTCGGCTGCAGAGGGTCCTGCTGCCGCGCGTCCCGCCGGTGCTCGTACTGTGGGTGCTGGAGCTGCTGGGTCTGAGGGTTCTCCTGGAGCTGGTCCTGCTGAGGGTGTTGGCGCTGAGCCTGCCGTTGGCTGTCCGACTAACAGTGCTCCTGGTGCTGCGGCTGGGGGTTCTGGAGCTTCTGGTGGTGCTGCTGGAGGTGCTGCTGGAGTGGGTGCTCCTGCCGGGGCTGCTGGTGCTGTTCCTGCTGTTTCTAGCGTCGCCGCGCGGCCCCGACCGTACTTCGTTCCGCTCCTGCAGCAGGTTCTTGGTCTTACACCTCCTCCTCCTCCCTTAGAGGGTCCGCAGCCTGTCCGGTCACAGCCACAGCTACAGCCTGCCTCCCCTTTGCCTGCTCCTTCTCCCTACACTGGTCCGACTGGAGGTCTTACCGAGCGTCGTGAGCCTGCGTCTCGTCCTGTGTCGCCTGTTCGTACTGAGCGCGCTAGTGGTCGCGGGTCGCGTCAGCGTCCTCCTCCTGTCCCTGGCACGCACCGGATGTCACTGCGTCCGTCCACTGCTCCTCTGCGTGCCCCCTTTGCCTTCTCCTCCTGCTTCCTCTCTTCCTGCTCTTGCCGACCCGGAGTCGGACTCTCTTCGTGCTGCCAGTCCTACTGTCACGCGTCTCCTGGCTACTGCTGTCACTACCGGTACAAAATGTGAAGCAATGTTACTCGGATCATGGACCGCCCAGCACGATCGTATTTGCCACAATCCTAGATACCTTGGGACGAGATTCCAGCTCTTTTTGCCTTCAAACGGGCCCGCTGCATGAAGAACCGTCCCCATATAAGGGCGTTTGTGAGCCCGGGAAGATGCGAAATCCGTACCGGTATAAAATGTGAAGCAATGTTACTCGGATCATGGACCGCCCAGCACGATCGTGTTTGCCACAATCCTAGACACCTTGGGACGAGATTCCAGCTCTTTTTGCCTTCAAACGGGCCCGCCGCATGAAGAACCGTCCCCATATAAGGGCGTTTGTGAGCCCGGGAAGCTGCGAAATCCGTACCGGTACAAAATGTGAAGCAATGTTACTCGGATCATGGACCGCCCAGCACGATCGTGTTTGCCACAATCCTAGATACCTTGGGACGAGATTCCAGCTCTTTTTGCCTTCAAACAGGCCCGCCGCATGAAGAACCGTCCCCATATAAGAGCGTTTCTGAGCCCGGGAAGCTGCGAAATCCGTACCGGTACAAAATGTGAAGCAATGTTACTCGGATCATGGACCGCCCAGCACGATCGTGTTTGCCACAATCCTAGATACCTTGGGACGAGATTCCAGCTCTTTTTTCCTTCTAACAGGCCCGCCGCATGAAGAACCGTCCCCATAAAAGGGCGTTTGTGAGCCCTGGAAGATGCGAAATCCGTACCGGTATAAAATGTGAAGCAATGTTACTCGGATCATGGACCGCCCAGCACGATCGTGTTTGCCACAATCCTAGACACCTTGGGACGAGATTCCAGCTTCTTTTGCCTTCAAACAGGCCCGCCGCATGAAGAACCGTCCCCATATATGGGCGTTTCTGAGCCCGGGAAGCTGCGAAATCCGTACCGGTACAAAATGTGAAGCAATGTTACTCGGATCATGGACCGCCCAGCACGATCGTGTTTGCCACAATCCTAGATACCTTGGGACGAGATTCCAGCTCTTTTTGCCTTCAAACGGGCCCGCCGCATGAAGAATCGTCCCCATATAAGGGCGTTTGTGAGCCCGGGAAGATGCGAAATCCGTACCGGTATAAAATGTGAAGCAATGTTACTCGGATCATGGACCGCCCAGCACGATCGTGTTTGCCACACTCCTAGACACCTTAGGACGAGATTCCAGCTCTTTTTGCCTTCAAACGGGCCCGCCGCATGAAGAACCGTCCCCAGATATGGGCGTTTCTGAGCCCGGGAAGCTGCGAAATCCGTACCGGTACAAAATGTGAAGCAATGTTACTCGGATCATGGACCGCCCAGCACGATCGTGTTTGCCACAATCCTAGATACCTTGGGACGAGATTCCAGCTCTTTTTGCCTTCAAACAGGCCCGCCGCATGAAGAACCGTCCCCATATAAGGGCGTTTGTGAGCCCTGGAAGATGCGAAATCCGTACCGGTATAAAATGTGAAGCAATGTTACTCGGATCATGGACCGCCCAGCACGATCGTGTTTGCCACAATCCTAGACACCTTGGGACGAGATTCCAGCTTCTTTTGCCTTCAAACAGGCCCGCCGCATGAAGAACCGTCCCCATATATGGGCGTTTCTGAGCCCGGGAAGCTGCGAAATCCGTACCGGTACAAAATGTGAAGCAATGTTACTCGGATCATGGACCGCCCAGCACGATCGTGTTTGCCACAATCCTAGATACCTTGGGACGAGATTCCAGCTCTTTTTGCCTTCAAACGGGCCCGCCGCATGAAGAATCGTCCCCATATAAGGGCGTTTGTGAGCCCGGGAAGATGCGAAATCCGTACCGGTATAAAATGTGAAGCAATGTTACTCGGATCATGGACCGCCCAGCACGATCGTGTTTGCCACACTCCTAGACACCTTAGGACGAGATTCCAGCTCTTTTTGCCTTCAAACGGGCCCGCCGCATGAAGAACCGTCCCCAGATATGGGCGTTTCTGAGCCCGGGAAGCTGCGAAATCCGTACCGGTACAAAATGTGAAGCAATGTTACTCGGATCATGGACCGCCCAGCACGATCGTGTTTGCCACAATCCTAGATACCTTGGGACGAGATTCCAGCTCTTTTTTCCTTCTAACAGGCCCGCCGCATGAAGAACCGTCCCCATAAAAGGGCGTTTGTGAGCCCTGGAAGATGCGAAATCCGTACCGGTATAAAATGTGAAGCAATGTTACTCGGATCATGGACCGCCCAGCACGATCGTGTTTGCCACAATCCTAGACACCTTGGGACGAGATTCCAGCTCTTTTTGCCTTCAAACGGGCCCGCCGCATGAAGAACCATCCCCATATATGGGCGTTTCTGAGCCCGGGAAGCTGCGAAATCCGTACCGGTACAAAATGTGAAGCAATGTTACTCGGATCATGGACCGCCCAGCACGATCGTGTTTGCCACAATCCTAGATACCTTGGGACGAGATTCCAGCTCTTTTTGCCTTCAAACGGGCCCGCCGCCTGAAGAACCGTCCCCATATAAGGGCGTTTGTGAGCCCGGGAAGATGCGAAATCCGTACCGGTATAAAATGTGAAGCAATGTTACTCGGATCATGGACCGCCCAGCACGATCGTGTTTGCCACAATCCTAGACACCTTGGGACGAGATTCCAGCTCTTTTTGCCTTCAAACGGGCCCGCCGCATGAAGAACCGTCCCCAGGTATGGGCGTTTCTGAGCCCGGGAAGCTGCGAAATCCGTACCGGTACAAAATGTGAAGCAATGTTACTCGGATCATAGACCGCCCAGCACGATCGTGTTTGCCACAATCCTAGATACCTTGGGACGAGATTCCAGCTCTTTTTTCCTTCAAACAGGCCCGCCGCATGAAGAACCGTCCCCATATAAGGGCGTTTGTGAGCCCTGGAAGATGCGAAATCCGTACCGGTATAAAATAAGAAGCAATGTTACTCGGATCATGGACCGCCCAGCACGATCGTGTTTGCCACAATCCTAGACACCTTGGGACGAGATTCCAGCTCTTTTTGCCTTCAAACGGGCCCGCCGCATGAAGAACCGTCCCCATATATGGGCGTTTCTGAGCCCGGGAAGCTGCGAAATCCGTACCGGTACAAAATGTGAAGCAATGTTACTCGGATCATGGACCGCCCAGCACGATCGTGTTTGCCACAATCCTAGACACCTTGGGACGAGATTCCAGCTCTTTTTGCCTTCAAACGGGCCCGCCGCATGAAGAACCGTCCCCATATATGGGCGTTTCTGAGCCCGGGAAGCTGCGAAATCCGTACCGGTACAAAATGTGAAGCAATGTTACTCGGATCATGGACCGCCCAGCACGATCGTGTTTGCCACAATCCTAGATACCTTGGGACGAGATTCCAGCTCTTTTTGCCTTCAAACGGGCCCGCCGCATGAAGAACCGTCCCCATATATGGGCGTTTCTGAGCCCGGGAAGCTGCGAAATCCGTACCGGTACAAAATGTGAAGCAATGTTACTCGGATCATGGACCGCCCAGCACGATCGTGTTTGCCACAATCCTAGATACCTTGGGACGAGATTCCAGCTCTTTTTGCCTTCAAACGGGCCCCCCGCATGAAGAACCGTCCCCATATAAGGGCGTTTGTGAGCCCGGGAAGATGCGAAATCCGTACCGGTATAAAATGTGAAGCCATGTTACTCGGATCATGGACCGCCCAGCACGATCGTGTTTGCCACAATCCTAGACACCTTGGGACGAGATTCCAGCTCTTTTTGCCTTCAAACGGGCCTGCCGCATGAAGAACCGTCCCCATATAAGGGCGTTTCTGAGCCCGGGAAGCTGCGAAATCCGTACCGGTACAAAATGTGAAGCAATGTTACTCGGATCATGGACCGCCCAGCACGATCGTGTTTGCCACAATCCTAGATACCTTGGGACGAGATTCCAGCTCTTTTTGCCTTCAAACGGGCCCGCCGCATGAAGAACCGTCCCCATATATGGGCGTTTCTGAGCCCGGGAAGCTGCGAAATCCGTACCGGTACAAAATGTGAAGCAATGTTACTCGGATCATGGACCGCCCAGCACGATCGTGTTTGCCACAATCCTAGATACCTTGGGACGAGATTCCAGCTCTTTTTGCCTTCAAACGGGCCCGCTGCATGAAGAACCGTCCCCATATAAGGGCGTTTGTAAGCCCGGGAAGCTGCGAAATCCGTACCGGCACACGCTAGGCCCTTGTTCGTTTTATTTTGCACACGCTAGGCCCTTGTTCTTTTAATTTTGCACACGCTATGCCCTTGTTCTTCTTATTTTGCACACGCTAGGCCCTTGTTCTTGCAATTTTGCACATGCTACACCCTTGTTCTTTTTATTTTGCACACGCTAGGCCCTTGTTCTTGCTATTTCGCGAATGCTAGGCCCTTGTTCTTGATTTTTTGCACACGCTAGGCCCTTGCTCTTGCTATTTTGCACTGGCTAGGCTCTTGTTCTTGAAATTTTGCACACGCTAGGCCCTTGTTCTTGCAATTTTGCACACGCTAGGCCCTTGTTCTTTTTATTTTGCACAGGCTAGGCCCTTGTTCTTTTTATTTTGCACACGCTAGGCCCTTGTTCTTGCTATTTTGCACACGCTATGCCCTTGTTCTTTTTATTTTGCACACGCTAGGCCCTTGTTTTTGCTATTTCGCGAACGCTAGGCCCTGGTTCTTGATTTTTTGCACACGCTAGGCCCTTGCTCTTGCTATTTTGCACTCGCTAGGCCCTTGTTCTTGCAATTTTGCACACGCTAGGCCCTTGTTCTTGCAATTTTGCACACGCTAGGCCCTTGTTCTTTTTATTTTGCACACGCTAGGCCCTTGCTCTTGCTATTTCGCGAACGCTAGGCCCTGGTTCTTGGTTTTTTGCACACGCTAGGCCCTTGCTCTTGCTATTTTGCACTCGCTAGGCCCTTGTTCTTGCAATTTTGCACACGCTAGGCCCTTGTTCTTGCAATTTTGCACACGCTAGGCCCTTGTTCTTTTTATTTTGCACACGCTAGGCCCTTGCTCTTGCTATTTCGCGAACGCTAGGCCCTGGTTCTTGATTTTTTGCACACGCTAGGCCCTTGCTCTTGCTATTTTGCACTCGCTAGGCCCTTGTTCTTGCAATTTTGCACACGCTAGGCCCTTGTTCTTGCAATTTTGCACACGCTAGGCCCTTGTTCTTTTTATTTTGCACACGCTAGGCCCTTGTTCCTTTTATTTTGCACACGCTATGCCCTTGTTCTTTTTTTTTTGCACACGCTATGCCCTTGTTCTTATTATTTTGCACACGCTAGGCCCTTGTTCTTGCAATTTTGCACATGCTAGACCCTTGTTCTTTTTATTTTGCACACGCTAGGCCCTTGTTCTTGCTATTTCGCGAACGCTAGGCCCTTGTTCTTGATTTTTTGCACACGCTAGGCCCTTGCTCTTGCAATTTTGGACTCGCTAGGCCCTTGTTCTTGCAATTTTGCACACGCTAGGCCCTTGTTCTTGCAATTTCGCAAACGCTAAGCCCTTGTTCTTTTTATTTTGCTTGCGCCACGCCCTTGTTCTTGCTATTTTGCACACGCTATGCCCTTGTTCTTTTTATTTTGCACACGCTTGGCCCTTGTTCTTGCAATTTTGCACATGCTAGACCCTTGTTCTTTTTTTTTTTGAACACGATTGGCCCTTACTCTTGCTATTTCGCGAACGCTAGGCCCTGGTTCTTGATTTTTTGCACACGCTAGGCCCTTGCTCTTGCTATTTTGCACTCGCTAGGCCCTTGTTCTTGCAATCTTGCACACGCCAGGCCCTTGTTCATGCAATTTTGCACACGCTAGGCCCTTGTTCTTTTTATTTTGCACACGCTATGCCCTTGTTCTTTTTATTTTGCACACGCTAGGCCCTTGTTCTTGCAATTTTGCACATGCTAGACCCTTGTTCTTTTTATTTTGCACACGCTAGGCCCTTGTTCTTGCTATTTCGCGAATGCTAGGCCCTTGTTCTTGATTTTTTGAACACGCTAGGCCCTTGCTCTTGCTATTTTGCACTGGCTAGGCTCTTGTTCTTGCAATTTTGCACACGCTAGGCCCTTGTTCTTGCACTTTTGCACACGCTAGGCCCTTGTTCTTTTTATTTTGCACACGCTAGGCCCTTGTTCCTTTTATTTTGCACACGCTATGCCCTTGTTCTTTTATTTTGCACACGCTATGCCCTTGTTCTTTTTATTTTGCACACGCTGGGCCCTTGTTCTTGCAATTTTGCACATGCTAGACCCTTGTTCTTTTTATTTTGCACACGCTAGGCCCTTGTTCTTGCTATTTCGCGAACGCTAGGCCCTTGTTCTTGATTTTTTGCACACGCTAGGCCCTTGCTCTTGCTGTTTTGCACTCTTTACGCCCTTGTTCTTGCAATTTTGCACACGCTAGGCCCTTGTTCTTTTTTTTTTGCACACGCTAGGCCCTTGCTCTTTTTATTTTGCACACGCTAGGCCCTTGTTCTTGCTATGTTGCACATGCTATGCCCTTGTTCTTTTTATTTTGCACACGCTAGGCCCTTGTTCTTGCATTTTTGCACATGCTAGACCCTTGTTCTTTTTATTTTGCACACACTAGGCCCTTGTTCTTGCTATTTCGCAAACGCTAGGCCCTTGTTCTTGATTTTTTGCACATGCTAGGCCCTTGCTCTTGCTATTTTGCACTCGCTAGGCCCTTGTTCTTGCAATTTTGCACATGCTAGGCCCTTGTTCTTGCAATTTTGCACACGCTAGGCCCTTGTTCTTGCTATTTTGCACACGCTAGGCCCTTGTTCTTGCAATTTTGCACACGCTAGGCCCTTAATTCCAATTTTGCACATGCCAGACCCTTGTTCTTTTTATTTTGCACACGCTAGGCCCTTGTTCTTGCTATTTCCCGAACGCTAGGCCCTTGTTCTTGATTATTTGCACACGCTAGGCCCTTGCTCTTGCTATTTTGCACTCGCTAGGCCCTTGTTCTTGCAATTTTGCACACGCTAGGCCCTTGTTCTTGCAATTTTGCACACGCTAGGCCGTTGTTCTTTTCATTTTGCACACGCTAGGCCCTTGTTCTTTTTATTTTGCACACGCTATGCCCTTGTCCTTTTTATTTTGCACACGCTATGCCCTTGTTCTTTTTTTTTTGCACACGCTAGGCCCTTGTTCTTGCAATTTTGCACATGCTAGACCCTTGTTCTTTTTATTTTGCACACGCTAGGCCCTTGTTCTTGATTATTTGCATACGCTAGGCCCTTGCTTTTGCTATTTTGCACTCGCTAGGCCCTTGTTCTTGCAATTTTGCACAGGCTAGGCCCTTGTTCTTGCAATTTTGCACACGCTAGGCCCTTGTTCTTGCTATTTCGCGAACGCTAGGCCCTTGTTCTTGTTTTTTTGCACACGCTAGGCCCTTGCTCTTTTTATTTTGCACTCGCTAGGCCCTTGTTCTTGCAATTTTGCACACGCTAGGCCCTTGTTCTTGCAATTTTGCACACGCTAGGCCCTTGTTCTTTTTGTTTTGAACGCGCTAGGCCTTTGTTCTTTTTATTTTGCACACGCTAGGCCCTTGTTCTTGCTATTTTGCACACCCTAGGCCCATGTTCTTTTTATTTTGCACACGCTAGGCCCTTGTTCTTTTTATTTTGCACACGCTAGGCCCTTGTTCTTGCAATTTTGCACACGCTAGGCCCTTGTTCTTGCAATTTTGCACACGCTAGGCCCTTGTTCTTTTTATTTTGCACACGCTAGGCCTTTGTTCCTTTTATTTTGCACACGCTATGCCCTTGTTCTTTTATTTTGCACACGCTATGCCCTTGTTCTTTTTATTTTGCACACGCTGGGCCCTTGTTCTTGCAATTTTGCACATGCTAGACCCTTGTTCTTTTTATTTTGCACACGCTAGGCCCTTGTTCTTGCTATTTCGCGAACGCTAGGCCCTTGTTCTTGATTTTTTGCACACGCTAGGCCCTTGCTCTTGCTATTTTGCACACGCTATGCCCTTGTTCTTTTTATTTTGCACACGCTAGGCTCTTGTTCTTGCAATTTTGCACACGCTAGACCCTTGTTCTTTTTATTTTGCACACGCTAGGCCCTTGTTCTTGCTATTTCACGAACGCTAGGCCCTTGTTCTTGCTCTTTTGCACACGCTAGGCCCTTGCTCTTGCTATTTTGCACACGCTAGGCCCTTGTTCTTGCAATTTTGCACACGCTAGACCCTTGTTCTTGCAATTTTGCACACGCTAGGCCCTTGTTCTTGCAATTTTGTACACGCTAGGCCCTAGCTCTTTTTATTTTGCACACGCTAGGCCCTTGTTCTTTTTTTTTTGCACACGCTAGGCCCTTGTTCCTGCAATTTTGCACACGCTAGACCCTTGTTCTTGCAATTTTGCTCATGCTAGGCCCTTGTTCTTGCTATTTCGCGAACGCTAGGCCCTTGTTCTTGATTTTTTGCACATGCTAGGCCCTTGCTCTTGCTATTTTGCACTTGCTAGGCCCTTGTTCTTGCAATTTTGCACACGCTAGGCCCTTGTTCTTGCAATTTTTCACACGCTAGGCCCTTATTCTTTTTATTTTGCACACGCTAGGCCCTTGTTCTTTTTTTTTTGCACACGCTATGCCCTTGTTCTTTTTATTTTGCACACGCTATGCCCTTGTTCTTTTTATTTTGCACACGCTATTCCCTTGTTCTTGCAATTTTGCACATGCTAGACCCTTGTTCTTTTTATTTTGCACACGCTAGGCCCTTGTTCTTGCTATTTCGCGAGTGCTAGGCCCCTGTTCTTGATTTTTTGCACACGCTAGGCCCTTGCTTTTGCTATTTTGCACTCGCTAGGCCCTTGTTCTTGCAATTTTGCACACGCTAGGCCCTTGTTCTTGCAATTTTGCACACGCTAGGCCCTTGTTCTTGCTTTTTCGCAAACGCTAGGCCCTTGTTCTTGTGTTTTTTGCACACGCTAGGCCCTTGCTCTTTTTATTTTGCACTCGCTAGGCCCTTGTTCTTGCAATTTTGCACACGCTAGGCCCTTGTTCTTGCAATTTTGCACACGCTAGGCCCTTGTTCTTTTTGTTTTGAACGCGCTAGGCCCTTGTTCTTTTTATTTTGCACACGCTAGGCCCTTGTTCTTGCAATTTTGCACACGCTAGGCCCTTGTTCTTTTTGTTTTGAACGCGCTAGGCCCTTGTTCTTTTTATCTTGCACACGCTAGGCCCTTGTTCTTGCTATTTTGCACACCCTAGGCCCTTGTTCTTTTTATTTTGCACACGCTAGGCCCTTGTTCTTTTTATTTTGCACACGCTAGGCCCTTGTTCTTGCAATTTTGCACACGCTAGGCCCTTGTTCTTGCAATTTTGCACACGCTAGGCCCTTGTTCTTTTTATTTTGCACACGCTAGGCCCTTGTCCTTCTTATTTTGCACACGCTAGGCCCTTGTTCTTGCTATTTTGCACACGCTATGCCCTTGTTCTTGCAATTTTGCACACGCTATGCCCTAGCGTGTGCAAAAACTCAAGAACAAGGGCCTAGCGTTCGCGAAATAGCAAGAACAAACGCCTAGCGTGTGCAAAATAAAAAGAACAAGGGTCTAGCATGTGCAAAATTGCAAGAACAAGGGCCTAGCGTGTGCAAAACAAAAAGAACAAGGGCATAGCCTGTGCAAAATAGCAAGAACAAGGGCCTAGCGTGTGCAAAATAAAAAGAACATAGGCCTAGCGTGTGCAAAATTGCAAGAACAAGGGCCTAGCGTGTGCAAAATTGCAAGAACAAGGGCCTAGCGTGTGCAAAATTGCAAGAACAAGGGCCTAGCGAGTGCAAAATAGCAAAAGCAAGGGCCTAGCGTGTGCAAAAAATCAAGAACAAGGGCCTAGCGTTCGTGAAATAGCAACAACAAGGGCCTAGCGTGTGCAAAATTGCAAGAACAAGGGTCTAGCATGTGCAAAATTGCAAGAACAAGGGCATAGCGTGTGCAAAATAGCAAGAACAAGGGCCTAACGTGTGCAAAATAAAAAGAACAAGGGCCTAGCGTGTGCAAAATAAAAAGAACAAGGGCCTAGCGTGTGCAAAATTGCAAGAACAAGAGCCTAGCGTGTGCAAAATTGCAAGAACAAGGGCCTAGCGAGTGCAAAATAGCAAGAGCAAGGGCCTAGCGTGTGCAAAAAATCAAGAACAAGGGCCTAGCGTTCGCGAAATAGCAAGAACAAGGGCCTGGCGTGTGCAAAATAAAAAAAACAAGGGTCTAGCATGTGCAAAATTGCGAGAACAAGGGCCTAGCGTTCGCGAAATAGCAAGAGCAAGGGCCTAGCGTGTGCAAAATAAAAAGAACAAGGGTCTAGCATGTGCAAAATTGCAAGAACAAGGGCCAAGCGTGTGCAAAATATAAAGAACAAGGGCATAGCGTGTGCAAAATAGCAAGAACAAGGGCCTAGCGTGTGCAAAATAAAAAGAACAAGGGCCTAGCGTGTGTAAATTAAAAAGAACAAGGGCCTAGCTTGTGCAAAATTGCAAGAACAAGGGCCTAGGGTGTGCAAAATTGCAAGAACAAGGGCCTAGCGAGTGCAAAATAGCAATAGCAAGGGCCTAGCGTGTGCAAAAAATCAAGAACAAGGGCCTAGCGTTCGCGAAATAGCAAGAACAAGGGCCTAGCGTGTGCAAAATAAAAAGAACAAGGGCATAGCGTGTGCAAAATAAAAAGAACAAGGGCCTAGCATGTGCAAAATAAAAAGAACAAGGGCCTAGCATGTGCAAAATTGCAAGAACAAGGGCCTAGCGTGTGCAAAATTGCAAGAACAAGTGCCTAGCGAGTGCAAAATAGCAAGAACAAGGGCCTAGCGTGTGCAAAAAATCAAGAACAAGGGCCTAGCGTTCGCGAAATAGCAAGAACAAGGGCCTAGCGTGTGCAAAATAAAAAGAACAAGGGTCTAGCATGTGCAAAATTGCAAGAACAAGGGCCTAGCGTGTGCAAAATAAAACGAACAAGGGCATAGCGTGTGCAAAATAGCAAGAACAAGTGCCTAGCGTGTGCAAAATAAAAAGAACATGGGCCTAGCGTGTGCAAAATTGCAAGAACAAAGGCCTAGCGTGTGCAAAATTGCAAGAACAAGGGCCTAGCGTGTGCAAAATTGCAAGAACAAGGGCCTAGCGAGTGCAAAATAGCGAGAGCAAGGGCCTAGCGTGTGCAAAAAATCAAGAACAAGGGCCTAGCGTGTGCAAAATTGTTAGAACAAGGGCCTAGCGTGTGCAAAATTGCAAGAACAAGGGTCTAGCATGTGCAAAATTGCAAGAACAAGGGCATAGCGTGTGCAAAATAAAAAGAACAAGGGCATAGCGTGTGCAAAAAAAAAAGAACAAGGGCATAGTGTGTGCAAAATAAAAACAACAAAGGCATAGCCTGTGCAAAATAGCAAGAACAAGGGCCTAGCGTGTGCAAATTAAAAAGAACAAGGGCCTAGCGTGTGCAAAATTGCAAGAACAAGGGCCTAGCGTGTGCAAAATTGCAAGAACAAGGGCCTAGCGAGTGCAAAATAGCAAGAGCAAGGGCCTAGCGTGTGCAAAAAGTCAAGAACAAGGGCCTAGCGTTCGGGAAATAGCAAGAGCAAGGGCCGAGCGTGTGCAAAATAAAAAGAACAAGGGTCTAGCATGCGCAAAATTGCAAGAACAAGGGCCTAGCATGTGCAAAATTGCAAGAACAAGGGCCTAGCGTGTGCAAAATAAAAGAACAAGGGCCTAGCGTGTGCAAAATGAAAAGAACAAGGGCCTAGCGTGTGCAAAATTGCAAGAACAAGGGCCTAGCATGTGCAAAATTGCAAGAACAAAGGCCTAGTGAGTGCAAAATAACAAGAGGAAGGGCCTAGCGTGTGCAAAACATCAAGAACAAGGGCCTAGCGTTCGCGAAATAGCAAGTACAAGGGCCTAGGGTGTGCAAAATAAAAAGAACAAGGGTCTACCATGTGCAAAATTGCAAGAACAAGGGCCTAGCGTGTGCAAAATAAAAAGAACAAGGGCATAGCGTGTGCAAAATAGCAAGAACAAGGGCCTAGCGTGTGCAAAATAAAAAGAACAAGGGCCTAGCGTGTGGAAAAAAAAAAGAACAAGGGCCTAGCACGTGCAAAATTGCAAGAACAAGGGCCTAGCGTGTGCAAAATAGCAAGAGCAATGGCCAAGCGTGTGCAAAAAATCAAGAACAAGGGCCTAGCGTTCACGAAATAGCAAGAGCAAGGGCCTAGCGTGTGCAAAATAAAAAGAACAAGGGTCTAGCATGTGCAAAATTGCAAGAACAAGGGCCAAGCGTGTGCAAAATATAAAGAACAAGGGCATAGCGCGTGCAAAATAGCAAGAACAAGGACCTAGCGTGTGCAAAATAAAAAGAACAAGGGCCTAGCGTGTGTAAATTAAAAAGAACAAGGGCCTAGCTTGTGCAAAATTGCAAGAACAAGGGCCTAGCGTGTGCAAAATTGCAAGAACAAGGGCCTAGCGAGTGCAAAATAGCAAGAGCAAGGGCCTAGCGTGTGCAAAAAATCAAGAACAAGGGCCTAGCGTTCGCGAAATAGCAAGAACAAGGGCCTAGCGTGTGCAAAATAAAAAGAACAAGGGCATAGTGTGTGCAAAATAAAAAGAACAAGGGCATAGCGTGTGCAAAATAAAAAGAACAAGGGCCTAGCGTGTGCAAAATAAAAAGAACAAGGGCCTAGCATGTGCAAAATTGCAAGAACAAGGGCCTAGCGTGTGCAAAATTGCAAGAACAAGGGCCTAGCGAGTGCAAAATAGCAAGAGCAAGGGCCTAGCATGTGCAAAAAATCAAGAACAAGGGCCTAGCGTTCGCGAAATAGCAAGAACAAGGGCCTAGCGTGTGCAAAATAAAAAGAACAAGGGTCTAGCATGTGCAAAATTGCAAGAACAAAGGCCTAGCGTGTGCAAAATAAAAAGAACAAGGGCATAGCGTGTGCAAAATAGCAAGAACAAGGGCCTAGCGTGTGCAAAATAAAAAGAACAAGGGCCTAGCGTGTGCAAAATTGCAAGAACAAGGGCCTAGCGTGTGCAAAATTGCAAGAACAAGGGCCTAGCGAGTGCAAAATAGCAAGAGCAAGGGCCTAGCGTGTGCAAAAAATCAAGAACAAGGGCCTAGCGTTCGTGAAATAGCAAGAACAAGGGCCTAGCGTGTGCAAAATTGCAAGAACAAGGGTCTAGCATGTGCAAAATTGCAAGAACAAGGGCCTACCGTGTGCAAAATTGCAAGAACAAGGGCCTAGCGAGTGCAAAATAGCAAGAGCAAGGGCCTAGCGTGTGCAAAAAATAAAGAACAAGGGCCTAGCGTTCACGAAATAGCAAGAGCAAGGGCCTAGCGTGTGCAAAATAAAAAGAACAAGGGTCTAGCATGTGCAAAATTGCAAGAACAAGGGCCAAGCGTGTGCAAAATATAAAGAACAAGGGCATAGCGTGTGCAAAATAGCAAGAACAAGGGCCTAGCGTGTGCAAAATAAAAAGAACAAGGGCCTAGCGTGTGCAAAATTGCAAGAACAAGGGCCTAGCGAGTGCAAAATAGCAAGAGCAAGGGCCTAACGTGTGCAAAAAATCAAGAACAAGGGCCTAGCGTTCACGAAATAGCATGAGCAAGGGCCTAGCGTGTGCAAAATAAAACGAACAAGGGTCTAGCGTGTGCAAAATTGCAAGAACAAGGGCCTAGCGTGTGCAAAATAAAAAGAAGGACCTAGTGTGTGCAAAAAAATAAGAACAAGGGCCTAGTGTGTGCAAAATTGCAAGAACAAGGGCCTAGCGTGTGCAAAATTGCAAG
Organism: Closterium sp. NIES-65; assembly: GCA_948144175.1. Taxonomy (NCBI): domain Eukaryota; kingdom Viridiplantae; phylum Streptophyta; class Zygnematophyceae; order Desmidiales; family Closteriaceae; genus Closterium; species Closterium sp. NIES-65. The sequence continues at coordinate 9,435 of CANXME010001487.1, read as the reverse complement.
AACAAGGGCCTACCGAGTGCAAAATAGCAAGAGCAAGGGCCTAGCGTGTGCAAAAAATCAAGAACAAGGGCCTAGCGTTCGCGAAATAGCAAGAACAAGGGCCTAGCGTGTGCAAAATAAAAAGAACAAGGGCCTAGCATGTGCAAAATTGCAAGAACAAGGGCCTAGCGTGTGCAAAATTGCAAGAACAAGGGCCTAGCGAGTGCAAAATAGCAAGAGCAAGGGCATAGCATGTGCAAAAAATCAAGAACAAGGGCCTAGCGTTCGCGAAATAGCAAGAACAAGGGCCTAGCGTGTGCAAAATAAAAAAAACAAGGGTCTAGCATGTGCAAAATTGCAAGAACAAGGGCCTAGTGTGTGCAAAATAAAAAGAACAAGGGCATAGCGTGTGCAAAATAGCAAGAACAAGGGCCTAGCGTGTGCAAAATAAAAAGAACATGGGCCTAGCGTGTGCAAAATTGCAAGAACAAGGGCCTAGCGTGTGCAAAATTGCAAGAACAAGGGCCTAGCGTGTGCAAAATTGCAAGAACAAGGGCCTAGCGAGTGCAAAATAGCAATAGCAAGGGCCTAGCGTGTGCAAAAAAATCAAGAACAAGGGCCTAGCGTTCGTGAAATAGTAAGAACAAGGGCCTAGCGTGTGCAAAATTGCAAGAACAAGGGTCTAGCATGTGAAAAATTGCAAGAACAAGGGCCTAGCGTGTGCAAAATTGCAAGAACAAGGGCCTAGCGAGTGCAAAATAGCGAGAGCAAGGGCCTAGCATGTGCAAAAAAATCAAGAACAAGGGCCTAGCGTGTGCAAAATTGTTAGAACAAGGGCCTAGCGTGTGCAAAATTGCAAGAACAAGGGTCTAGCATGTGCAAATTGCAAGAACAAGGGCATAGCGTGTGCAAAATAAAAAGAACAAGGGCATAGCGTGTTAAAAAAAAAAAGAACAAGGGCATAGCGTGTGCAAAATAAAAACAACAAAGGCATAGCCTGTGCAAAATAGCAAGAACAAGGGCCTAGCGTGTGCAAATTAAAAAGAACAAGGGCCTAGCGTGTGCAAAATTGCAAGAACAAGGGCCTAGCGTGTGCAAAATTGCAAGAACAAGGGCCTAGCGAGTGCAAAATAGCAAGAGCAAGGGCCTAGCGTGTGCAAAAAGTCAAGAACAAGGGCCTAGCGTTCGGGAAATAGCAAGAGCAAGGGCCGAGCGTGTGCAAAATAAAAAGAACAAGGGTCTAGCATGCGCAAAATTGCAAGAACAAGGGCCTAGCATGTGCAAAATTGCAAGAACAAGGGCCTAGCGTGTGCAAAATAAAAAGAACAAGGGCCTAGCGTGTGCAAAATGAAAAGAACAAGGGCCTAGCATGTGCCAAATTGCAAGAACAAGGGCCGAGCGTGTGCAAAATAAAAAGAACAAGGGTCTAGCATGCGCAAAATTGCAAGAACAAGGGCCTAGCATGTGCAAAATAAAAAGAACAAGGGCATAGCGTGTGCAAAATAAAAAGAACAAGGGCCTAGCGTGTGCAAAATAAAAAGAACAAGGGCCTAGCATGTGCAAAATTGCAAGAACAAGGGCCTAGCGTGTGCAAAATTGCAAGAACAAGGGCCTAGCGAGTGCAAAATAGCAAGAGCAAGGGCCTAGCATGTGCAAAAAAATCAAGAACAAGGGCCTAGCGTTCGCGAAATAGCAAGAACAAGGGCCTAGCGTGTGCAAAATAAAAAGAACAAGGGTCTAGCATGTGCAAAATTGCAAGAACAAAGGCCTAGCGTGTGCAAAATAAAAAGAACAAGGGCATAGCGTGTGCAAAATAGCAAGAACAAGGGCCTAGCGTGTGCAAAATAAAAAGAACAAGGGCCTAGCGTGTGCAAAATTGCAAGAACAAGGGCCTAGCGTGTGCAAAATTGCAAGAACAAGGGCCTAGCGAGTGCAAAATAGCAAGAGCAAGGGCCTAGCGTGTGCAAAAAATCAAGAACAAGGGCCTAGCGTTCGTGAAATAGCAAGAACAAGGGCCTAGCGTGTGCAAAATTGCAAGAACAAGGGTCTAGCATGTGCAAAATTGCAAGAACAAGGGCCTACCGTGTGCAAAATTGCAAGAACAAGGGCCTAGCGAGTGCAAAATAGCAAGAGCAAGGGCCTAGCGTGTGCAAAAAATAAAGAACAAGGGCCTAGCGTTCACGAAATAGCAAGAGCAAGGGCCTAGCGTGTGCAAAATAAAAAGAACAAGGGTCTAGCATGTGCAAAATTGCAAGAACAAGGGCCAAGCGTGTGCAAAATATAAAGAACAAGGGCATAGCGTGTGCAAAATAGCAAGAACAAGGGCCTAGCGTGTGCAAAATAAAAAGAACAAGGGCCTAGCGTGTGCAAAATTGCAAGAACAAGGGCCTAGCGAGTGCAAAATAGCAAGAGCAAGGGCCTAACGTGTGCAAAAAATCAAGAACAAGGGCCTAGCGTTCACGAAATAGCATGAGCAAGGGCCTAGCGTGTGCAAAATAAAACGAACAAGGGTCTAGCGTGTGCAAAATTGCAAGAACAAGGGCCTAGCGTGTGCAAAATAAAAAGAAGAAGGACCTAGTGTGTGCAAAAAAATAAGAACAAGGGCCTAGTGTGTGCAAAATTGCAAGAACAAGGGCCTAGCGTGTGCAAAATTGCAAGAACAAGGGCCTACCGAGTGCAAAATAGCAAGAGCAAGGGCCTAGCGTGTGCAAAAAATCAAGAACAAGGGCCTAGCGTTCGCGAAATAGCAAGAACAAGGGCCTAGCGTGTGCAAAATAAAAAGAACAAGGGCCTAGCATGTGCAAAAATTGCAAGAACAAGGGCCTAGCGTGTGCAAAATTGCAAGAACAAGGGCCTAGCGAGTGCAAAATAGCAAGAGCAAGGGCATAGCATGTGCAAAAAATCAAGAACAAGGGCCTAGCGTTCGCGAAATAGCAAGAACAAGGGCCTAGCGTGTGCAAAATAAAAAAAACAAGGGTCTAGCATGTGCAAAATTGCAAGAACAAGGGCCTAGCGTGTGCAAAATAAAAAGAACATGGGCCTAGCGTGTGCAAAATTGCAAGAACAAGGGCCTAGCGTGTGCAAAATTGCAAGAACAAGGGCCTAGCGTGTGCAAAATTGCAAGAACAAGGGCCTAGCGAGTGCAAAATAGCAATAGCAAGGGCCTAGCGTGTGCAAAAAATCAAGAACAAGGGCCTAGCGTTCGTGAAATAGTAAGAACAAGGGCCTAGCGTGTGCAAAATTGCAAGAACAAGGGTCTAGCATGTGAAAAATTGCAAGAACAAGGGCCTAGCGTGTGCAAAATTGCAAGAACAAGGGCCTAGCGAGTGCAAAATAGCGAGAGCAAGGGCCTAGCATGTGCAAAAAATCAAGAACAAGGGCCTAGCGTGTGCAAAATTGTTAGAACAAGGGCCTAGCGTGTGCAAAATTGCAAGAACAAGGGTCTAGCATGTGCAAAATTGCAAGAACAAGGGCATAGCGTGTGCAAAATAAAAAGAACAAGGGCATAGCGTGTTAAAAAAAAAAAGAACAAGGGCATAGCGTGTGCAAAATAAAAACAACAAAGGCATAGCCTGTGCAAAATAGCAAGAACAAGGGCCTAGCGTGTGCAAATTAAAAAGAACAAGGGCCTAGCGTGTGCAAAATTGCAAGAACAAGGGCCTAGCGTGTGCAAAATTGCAAGAACAAGGGCCTAGCGAGTGCAAAATAGCAAGAGCAAGGGCCTAGCGTGTGCAAAAAAGTCAAGAACAAGGGCCTAGCGTTCGGGAAATAGCAAGAGCAAGGGCCGAGCGTGTGCAAAATAAAAAGAACAAGGGTCTAGCATGCGCAAAATTGCAAGAACAAGGGCCTAGCATGTGCAAAATTGCAAGAACAAGGGCCTAGCGTGTGCAAAATAAAAAGAACAAGGGCCTAGCGTGTGCAAAATGAAAAGAACAAGGGCCTAGCGTGTGCAAAATTGCAACAACAAGGGCCTAGCATGTGCAAAATTGCAAGAACAAAGGCCTAGTGAGTGCAAAATAGCAAGAGGAAGGGCCTAGCGTGTGCAAAACATCAAGAACAAGGGCCTAGCGTTCGCGAAATAGCAAGTACAAGGGCCTAGGGTGTGCAAAATAAAAAGAACAAGGGCATAGCGTGTGCAAAATAGCAAGAACAAGGGCCTAGCGTGTGCAAAATAAAAAGAACAAGGGCCTAGCGTGTGGAAAAAAAAAAAGAACAAGGGCCTAGCATGTGCAAAATTGCAAGAACAAGGGCCTAGCGTGTGCAAAATAAAAAGAACAAGAGCATAGCGTGTGCAAAATAGCAAGAACAAGGGCCTAGCGTGTGCAAAATAAAAAGAACAAGGGCCTAGCGTGTGCAAAATAGCAAGAACAAGGGCCTAGCGTGTGCAAAATAAAAAGAACAAGGGCCTAGCGTGTGGAAAAAAAAAAAAGAACAAGGGCCTAGCATGTGCAAAATTGCAAGAACAAGGGCCTAGCGTGTGCAAAATAGCAAGAGCAATGGCCAAGCGTGTGCAAAAAATCAAGAACAAGGGCCTAGCGTTCACGAAATAGCAAGAGCAAGGGCCTAGCGTGTGCAAAATAAAAAGAACAAGGGTCTAGCATGTGCAAAATTGCAAGAACAAGGGCCAAGCGTGTGCAAAATATAAAGAACAAGGGCATAGCGCGTGCAAAATAGCAAGAACAAGGGCCTAGCGTGTGCAAAATAAAAAGAACAAGGGCCTAGCGTGTGTAAATTAAAAAGAACAAGGGCCTAGCTTGTGCAAAATTGCAAGAACAAGGGCCTAGCGTGTGCAAAAATTGCAAGAACAAGGGCCTAGCGAGTGCAAAATAGCAAGAGCAAGGGCCTAGCGTGTGCAAAAAATCAAGAACAAGGGCCTAGCGTTCGCGAAATAGCAAGAACAAGGGCCTAGCGTGTGCAAAATAAAAAGAACAACGGCATAGTGTGTGCAAAATAAAAAGAACAAGGGCATAGCGTGTGCAAAATAAAAAGAACAAGGGCCTAGCGTGTGCAAAATAAAAAGAACAAGGGCCTAGCATGTGCAAAATTGCAAGAACAAGGGCCTAGCGTGTGCAAAATTGCAAGAACAAGGGCCTAGCGAGTGCAAAATAGCAAGAGCAAGGGCCTAGCATGTGCAAAAAATCAAGAACAAGGGCCTAGCGTTCGCGAAATAGCAAGAACAAGGGCCTAGCGTGTGCAAAATAAAAAGAACAAGGGTCTAGCATGTGCAAAATTGCAAGAACAAGGGCCTAGCGTGTGCAAAATAAAAAGAACAAGGGCATAGCGTGTGCAAAATAGCAAGAACAAGGGCCTAGCGTGTGCAAAATAAAAAGAACATGGGCCTAGCGTGTGCAAAATTGCAAGAACAAGGGCCTAGCGTGTGCAAAATTGCAAGAACAAGGGCCTAGCGTGTGCAAAATTGCAAGAACAAGGGCCTAGCGAGTGCAAAATAGCAAGAGCAAGGGCCTAGCGTGTGCAAAAAAATCAAGAACAAGGGCCTAGCGTTCGTGAAATAGCAAGAACAAGGGCCTAGCGTGTGCAAAATTGCAAGAACAAGGGTCTAGCATGTGCAAAATTGCAAGAACAAGGGCCTACCGTGTGCAAATTGCAAGAACAAGGGCCTAGCGAGTGCAAAATAGCAAGAGCAAGGACCTAGCATGTGCAAAAAATAAAGAACAAGGGCCTAGCGTTCACGAAATAGCAAGAGCAAGGGCCCTAGCGTGTGCAAAATAAAAAGAACAAGGGTCTAGCATGTGCAAAATTGCAAGAACAAGGGCCAAGCAGTGTGCAAAATATAAAGAACAAGGGCATAGCGTGTGCAAAATAGCAAGAACAAGGGCCTAGCGTGTGCAAAATAAAAAGAACAAGGGCCTAGCGTGTGCAAAATTGCAAGAACAAGGGCCTAGGGAGTGCAAAATAGCAAGAGCAAGGGCCTAACGTGTGCAAAAAATCAAGAACAAGGGCCTAGCGTTCACGAAATAGCAAGAGCAAGGGCCTAGCGTGTGCAAAATAAAAAGAACAAAGGCATAGCCTGTGCAAAATAGCAAGAACAAGGGCCTAGCGTCTGCAAAATAAGAAGAACAAGGGTCTAGCGTGTGCAAAATTGCAAGAACAAGGGCCTAGCGTGTGCAAAATAAAAAGAAGAAGGGCCTAGTGTGTGCAAAAAAATAAGAACAAGGGCCTAGTGTGTGCAAAATTGCAAGAACAAGGGCCTAGCGTGTGCAAAATTGCAAGAACAAGGGCCTACCGAGTGCAAAATAGCAAGAGCAAGGGCCTAGCGTGTGCAAAAAATCAAGAACAAGGGCCCTAGCGTTCGCGAAATAGCAAGAACAAGGGCCTAGGGTGTGCAAAATAAAAAGAACAAGTGTCTAGCATGTGCGAAATTGCAAGAACAAGGGCCTAGCGTGTGCAAAATAAAAAGAACAAGGGCATAGCGTGTGCAAAATAGCAAGAACAAGGGCCTAGCGTGTGCAAAATAAAAAGAACATGGGCCTAGCGTGTGCAAAATTGCAAGAACAAGGGCCTAGCGTGTGCAAAATTGCAAGAACAAGGGCCTAGCGTGTGCAAAATTGCAAGAACAAGGGCCTAGCGAGTGCAAAATAGCAATAGCAAGGGCCTAGCGTGTGCAAAAAAATCAAGAACAAAGGGCCTAGCGTTCGTGAAATAGTAAGAACAAGGGCCTAGCGTGTGCAAAATTTCAAGAACAAGGGTCTAGCATGTGCAAAATTGCAAGAACAAGGGCCTACCGTGTGCAAAATTGCAAGAACAAGGGCCTAGCGAGTGCAAAATAGCAAGAGCAAGGGCCTAGCGTGTGCAAAAAATCAAGAACAAGGGCCTAGCGTTCACGAAATAGCAAGAGCAAGGGCCTAGCGTGTGCAAAATAAAAAGAACAAAGGCATAGCCTGTGCAAAATAGCAAGAACAAGGGCCTAGCGTCTGCAAAATAAAAAGAACAAGGGCCTAGCATGTGCAAAATTGCAAGAACAAGGGCCTAGCTGTCAGAACATAAGCTTACTTGTTTGTGTAGGCTATAGTGGGGTATCCCATAGGGGATACAACACAATTAGGGTTTCCTATTTGTACTCACTTCGTTCATACTCATTTCATTCTCGTTAATTCTTCTCATGGAATCAGAGCAGGTCCCCTCCTAGGGACTGTTCCTAGGGCCCACCGAAGCGCGCCCCGAGGCGCGCGCTCTTTTTTTTAGCGACCCTGCGTGTCGCCCCTACCGTCGCGCTCCGCTGCTCCCCTCTCTTACGGCCGCCCGCCCTAGTGCCCTGACGGCCGCCCGCCCTAGCGCCCTGACGACCGCCCGCCTAGCGCGCCCTGACGGCCGTCCGCCCTAGCGCCCGAGCGCCAACCGCCCCTAGCGCCCTGACGGCCGCCCGCCCTAGCGCCCTGACGGCCGCCCGCCCCAGCGCCCGAGCGCCGCCCGCCCTAGCGCCGAGCGCCGCCCGCCCTAGCGCCGAGCGCCGCCCGCCCTAGCGCCCGAGCGCCGCCCGCCCTATCGCCCCGAGCGCCGCCCGCCCTAGAGCCCTGACGGCCACCCGCCCTAGCGCCGAGCGCCGGCTCGCCCTAGCGCCCTGACGGCCCGCCGCCCTAGCGCCCGTGCGCCACTCGCCCGAGCGCCCTGACGGCCGGCCGCCCGCCCTAGCGCCCGAGCGCCGCCCGCCCTTTCACCCTACGGCCGCCCGCCCGAACGCCTGAGCGCGCCGCCCGCCGTCGCCCCAACGCCCTAGCGCCCGACGCCCGCGAGCCGCCCGTCGCAGCCGCCCGTGAGCTCCCTGAGCCGCCCGGCCGCCGTCCCTGAGCCGCCTGTGCAGCCGCCGCGAGCCGCCAGTGAGCCGCCCGTCGCGACACCAGCGCCGCACGAGCCGCCTGTACAGCCCAGCAGCCCGAGCCGCCCGCACCGCCCCAACAACCCGAGCCGCTCGAGCCGCCTGAGCCGCCCGAGCCTGCGCGAGCCGCCGAGCCGCCCCAGCCGCCCGAGCCGCCCGAGCCGCCCGAGCCGCCCGAGCCCGCCCGAGCCGCCCGCGCCGCCCCAGCAACCCGAGCCGCCCGAGCCGTGCCGCTGTCCCTGAGCTGTGTTCCGTCTGCTGCTGCACTACCCGACTCTCCCAGCACACGTGAGACTTTCAGCTGCTGCCATGGCCACCCCAATGTCTTACGTTTGACGCTGAGGGGAGGGCCATTGGACTTTGCCGTCTCTGGATTGAAGACCTACAGCCTGTTACTTACTCTGTGATGCGATAGATGAGGTCTCTCTCTTTGACTTGTATCTTGGCGCTGTCCCTGCCCCACCTGCTGATGCTGACTCTGCCGTTCGCTCCAAGTGGGCGACCGCGATGCTGCTGCACGTCTTGCTGTGCGTCGCCACCTCCCTTCCTCTGAGCGTGCCCACTTTAGTCAGTGCAAGACCGCTCAGGCCTATGTACGACGCTGTAGTTGCACGCTACTCCTCCCTTCCTCCGCTACCCTTAGCCGCACTCATGCTAACCGTTTCTCTTCCCTGACCTCGCCTCTTTCCCACTGTTGCTGACCCTCGTTACCCACCTCCGTGCTAGTGACACCGCTTACCGCGCTGCCCTTCCTGCTGAGTTCCGCGCTGCGAACCCTCCTACATTGTACATCACTCTCTACTTTCTCGTCACCCGTCTCCCTGAAGTCCCTCGTGCCGTTAGGGACCAGTTTCTCTCTGTCTGTCCCACCACTCTCACTGTCGATCTCCTTGAGGAGTCCTGCTAGCGGCTGAGAAGAGTATTGTCGCTGTAGGGGCCTCTCGGGGTGACCCTCGCACCCCCATCTTTGAGGGGTGTGGTCCTTCCCCCCTGCTGCCCTCTGTCGCCTCTGCCGCTGCGCCGACCTCACTGGTTTTGAGTCGGTCGGCGCGGCGTCTGCCCCCAGCGGCAGACGCCGCTCTGGCAAGGGCGCAAAGGGGGCAAGGGAGCGGGTGGAACTAGAGGGGGCGGTGGAGGAGGCGGGGGGGGTGGCGGGGGGAGTAGGGGGTGGCGGTGGGGTGGTGGCGGGAGTGGAGGTACTGTGGCGGCGTGGAGGCGGAGGATGGGGTGGCGGCGGAGGTGGTAGCGGAGGAGGCGGTGGGAGCGGTGGGAGCGACGGTCCTGGTGGGGGAGGTGGCGGTGGAGACGAGGGTGGCGGTGGAGGCTGGGGGTGGCGGTGGAGGCGGGGGTCGGAGTGGCTCGTCCAGCGGAGCAGCTCTGGGGGTGGTCAGCGCCAGCAGCAGCAGCAGCAGCAGCAGCAGCCGCAGCAGCAGCCACAGCACAGCAGCAGCGCTCTCGCACGTCCCCGGCCCTCAGCAGCTCCGTGAGTGGTACTTGCAGCGTCAGCGTGGGTGGCTGCGCTTGGTCCTGCCCCTACGTTCTTCGCACAGGTGACCGTGCAGGGGAGAGGTGTGGAGGCGCCCACACAGCCCGCCGCTGCTTTGGCCGCCTGACCGACGCCC
>CANXME010001486.1:0-29605 GCA_948144175.1 Closterium sp. NIES-65 | reverse complement strand
GAATGAACTAGCAGTGAAATGAGTACAAGTAGGATACCCTAGAATTGTGTACCCCCTATAGGCTAACCCACTGTAGCCTACACAAGCATAACATATATGATATTTGACACACCCCCATATGCAAAGTGGGGGAGAACAAGGGGTCACAAGACCAGTCAAGCAAAACAAAGCAAGCTCAGGGTGGATCACAAAGTCACCACACAGTCCGAGCACAAGAGCAGGGCCAGAGGCCAGTTCACATGCAGGAGTACATACATATATATAAAACTAGACAAGCAAGAGCAGGTATATATATATGTCACAGTACAAGTAAAGTCAAGAGGAGAGCAAGTGAGGCAAGAGAGGCACAAGACCCAGCTGGGTGCAAAAGCGCTGATGGTCACAAGGCGCGAGTGCCTTGGTGAACACATCAGCAGTGTTGGCCTCAGAGGCCACGTACGCAAGTCGCAACTGACCACGCTGCTGCAGCTTACGAGCAAGGAAGTAGCGGAGAGCAATGTGCTTCGTTCTGTGCTCCAAGCGCTGCTCTCGACACAAGGCCAGCATGGCCTTGTTGTCTACGTACAGCACTGGAGGAGAACGAGGTGGCTCTCCAAGGTCAGTCAGCAGGTAGGTGAGCCAGCGAAGCTCCTGTGCAGCCATGGCCCCGGCGTAGATCTCAGCCTCACAACAGGAGCCGAGAACCGAAGACGAGCGAGTAGACCGCCACGAGACAGAGCCGGAACCAAGGCTGAAGGTGTAACCCTGTGACGACCGCTGCGTAGCCTGGTCGTCAGCCCAAGAAGCGTCCGCGTGGCCTGTAAGGACCACTGGACTCCGCCCTCCAAGCACTAGCCCCATGCCCGACGTACTGCACAGGTAACGCAATACCCTCTTCGCTGCAGCCATGTGCTCTGGTCGGTGTCTCCCAGGAGCAACATAGCGTGCAAGGATGCTCAGAGGGTATGCAAGGTCAGGTCGTGTGCAGGTCATCAGGTACATGAGGCAGCCAACAAGCTCTGCATACGGACCACTCGACTCTACGGACTCATCCGAAGGCAGAGCTGAGAGTGAGTGGCGAGTAGGCAGAGGAGTGGCCTGAGGCGAGGAGTACGTGAAGCCGAAGCGCTGAAGGACCTGCTGCACCATGTGTGACTGAGTCAAGGTAATGGTGCGGCGTGCTCTGTCCCGAGTGATCTGCAAGCCAAGGTAGCTGCGCAGTTCACCCAGGTCTGTGCACGTGTGTCTCTTCAGCAGCTCGGACTTCACGTAGGCGAGTCCAGCAGTGTCCGCTGTGGCAAAGACCAAGTCGTCGACGTACACGAGGATGTAGAACGGTGGCAAGGAAGTGTCGGTGCGAAGAAACAGCGACGGGTCAGCAGTAGAAGGAGCAAACCCAAGAGCCGCAAGCGTAGTCCTCAGTGTGTCGTGCCACTCACGCGGTGCCTGGCGGAGACTGTAGACTGGCCGTCGGAGGCTCCACTGGGTGCCAGGAGGGAAAGTCCCAGTGAAGCCAGGCGGACGGCGCAGCCAGATCTCCTTGTGCAGGCTACCCTGCAGGAACGCAGTGCTGAAGTCGAGAGAGTGAAGCTCGTAGTCGCGCTGAGCGGCTATGTGCAGCAGCACCCGAAGAGTAGTCATCTTCGGGGTGGGAGAGAAGGTCTGAAAGTAGTCAACTCCCTGCCGCTGACTGAAGCCACGAGCAACGTACCGTGCCTTGAAGACAGGTGGAGAGCCCGGCGGCCGCTTCACCCTGAAGATCCACATGCCACTGACGATGTTCGCCCCAGGAGGGGGAACCGCGTCAACATAGGTGCCTGTGGACTTCCAGGAAGCCATCTCTGCATCCATAGCTGCCTGCCACTGAGAGGAGTAGGGACCCTCTACGGCCTCCGCGTAAGAACGCGGAGTCGGGATGTCTAGTGCATCCGGGTCTCCCTCAGGGGCAAGCAGTACAGACGCGAGATGAGGTGAAGCAGCCGCTAGACACTGTAACTCCTCCTGCGTGTCCTCTAGGACGTCCGTGCCAAGAGCACACTCACCCCCGACGGACGGAGGACAGACAGACGCAGACTCAGCAACAAGACTAGCAGCGTAGTCGAGACGACAGCGAGCAGCAAAGTCGACGAGCTCAGCGACTAGAGCAGACGCAGCAGTGGACTCAAAAGATGGGTCAGTGACGACAGTAGCAAGCAGACGCGTGACAGTAGGACTGGCAGCACGAAGAGAGTCCGACTCAGGGTCGGCAAGCGCAGGAAGAGAAGACTCAGGAGAAGAAGGCAAAGGGGCACGCAGAGGAGCAGTGGACAGACGCAAAGACATCCGGTGCGTGCCAGGGACAGGAGGAGGAAGCTGATGCGAACTGCGACCACTAGCGCGAGCAGTACGAACAGGCGACGCGGGACGAGACGCAGGCTCACGACGCTCAGCAAGACCTCCAGTAGGACCAGTGTAAGGAGAGGGAGCAGGCAGTGGAGAGGAAGGCTCCAGCAGGGACTGCGACTGGACAAGCGGTGGACCCTCTACTGGAGGAGAAAGACCAAGAACCTGCTGCAGGAGCGGAACGAAGTACGGCCGAGGCCGCGCGGCAGCTCCAGACGCAGCAGGGACAGCACAAGCACCCTCAGCGACAGCACCAGCGCCACCAACACCTCCAGTGGCAGGACCAACAGCAGGAGTCTCAGCACCAACACCCTCAGCAGCTCCAGCTCCAGGAGGACCCGCAGGCCCAGCAGCTCCGGGACCGGCAGCACCAGCACCCTCGACTGTCGAAGAAGCTCCAGCTCCAGCTCCAGCAGCACCCCCAGACTCAGCAGCACGCCTCCAGCGGCGAGCGAACCACTCGCGCAGCTCCTGTGGAGAGAGGGGCTCCCGGCGAGGCGCAGCAGTAGGAGACACCCCAGGCTCGGCAGCTCCAGACGCAGCACCCCCAGGCTCAGCAACTCCCAGCTCAGCACCCCCGGGCTCAGCAGCTCCCGACCCAGAACCCCCAGACCCAGCACCTCCAGGCACAGCACCCCCCGGCTCAGCACCCCAAGGCTCCGCACCCTCCGCAGTAGCACCCCCAGGCCCAGCACCCCCAGCAGTAGCACCCCCAGGCTCAGCACCCCCGCGAACAGCACCCCCAGAGTCAGCACCCTTAGGCTCAGCACCCGCAGCAGCACAAGAGTCACCAGTAACCTCGACCGGGTCAACGGCGTCTACCTGGGACACACCTGAGGGGGCAGGAACCTGAGGGGGGAGGGGGTCTACCGTGGGAGGAACCGGCACAAGGAAGTCCGGGGGAGGGGGGAGGGAAGGAGTGCGGTAGGGGAAGAGACGGTAGAAGGGGACTGACTCGTCGAAGGTGACGTCCTGGGAGGACAGAACACGACGAGAGGAGGGGTGGTAAAACTGCCACCCTGGGGCGTCAGTGGGGAAGCCAAGGAAGACACAGGGAGCAGCACGAGGGGACAGCTTGTCCGCAGACAAGTCGCGGACAAACGCCCGAGATCCCCAGACACGGAACGCCGACGCATCGCCAACCTTCCCCGTCCACAGTAAGACCGGGGACATCGCAGGCCGAGAGACCCGGGGATGAAGGTTGAGCTGATGCGCCGCGTACCTCACCGCAAACGGCCACAGAAAATGGGGGGCAGCCGCATGCATCATGGACGTACGAGCGACATCCATGACCATGCCAATGCGGCGCTCAGCAAACCCATTTTGCTGTGGTGAGTCCGGAAGCGTGAAGGTCTGGCGGATCCCCCGTGCACGACAGTAGTCTCGCAGAAGGCGAGAGGAGAACTCTCCGCCTCTGTCCGAGTGCAGACGCAGAACAGGAAAGTCCGAGCCGAAGCTCTTCCTGAGCTGGAGACAAGCCTCGCGGATCCAGTTGATCAGCACCTCAGTGACCGCACCCTTGCTGCGCAAGGGGAGGACTGTGGTGTAACGCGAGTAGTCGTCAACCACCAACAGGAAGTAGCGCTCGTGACCCTGCCCACGGACGGGGGCTGGGCCCCACACATCCATGTGAAGCGTCTGCAAGGGAGCCTCTGTCGGGGGGAAGTGGGAGGAGTGAGGAGTAGCCCGGAGGCGACCCTCGACACAGGGGACACAGGAAGGTCCTGGCCCGGAGGGGAGAGGAGGGAGAGACTGGGGAAGACCAGAGACAAGGACACGCGAGGCCATGCTCCGAAGCCGGGGCAAGGAGGGGTGGCCAAGACGGTGGTGCCACAGGAGAGTCTCGTGAGACAGGAGGCGACAAGAACAGGGGGCAGACTCAGGACCTGACCGGGACGCAGCAGCAAGCACCTGACCTGACGCAGCTACCTGACCGGACGCAGGGACAGGAGGAGACGAAGTGGTCAGGGTGTAGAGACTCGACCCCGGCCGACGCGAGAAGGTGGCCAGGTGTCGGCCTGTGCGTGCGTCCGTGCAGTGGGTCACCCGCTGACTCGCAGGAGTGAACTGGTGAACCCCCGCATCCTGCAGGGCTGCACCACTCACCAAGTTCGTAGAGAACGAGGGAAGGTACAGACCAGACAGGGCGCCCGAAGGGGCAGCCGGACACGGGAGGACAGTGGAGAAGTGAGACAGGACTGGACCCCCAGAGGGGTCAGCAAGGGAGACCGCAACCGGCCGGCCGAGCGGCGTAAGGGTAGTGCGGTCTCGAAAGAAGGAGCGAGAAGCCCCGGAGTCAAGTGTGAAAGTGAGGGAGGACGAGGGCGATGCAGTACCTGAGAGCGCAGTCTCACCAGTACCTGAGAGCGCAGACGCACTGGCACCTAGAGCAGCAGCCTCACAAGCACCTAGCGCAGCAGTACCAATGCCCGGGTCGGGCTGGAAACACCGGTAACCCTCATTCTCCTCACTATAAGTCACAGCATACATAGCAGCAAGGATAGCATCAAAATCAAGATCAAAGATCGCTACACCAGCCCTAAGAAGCTCATCCCAGCGAGGGATCTCACTAGCCCCGGGGAACTGCTGACGCCAAGCGAGTGCAAAAGAGCAAGAGCAAGGGCCTAGCGTGTGCAAAAAATCAAGAACAAGGGCATAGCGTTCGCCAAATAGCAAGAACAAGGGCCTAGCTTGTGCAAAATAAAAAGAACAAGGGTCTAGCATGTGCAAAATTGCAAGAACAAGGGCCTAGCGTGTGCAAAATAAAAAGAACAAGGGCATAGCGTGTGCAAAATAGCAAGAACAAGGGCCTAGCATGTGCAAAATATATGAACAAGGGCCTAGCGTGTGCAAAATAAAAAGAGCAAGGGCCTAGCGTGTGCAAAATTGCAAGAACAAGGGCCTAACGTGTGCAAAATTGCAAGAACAAGGGCCTAGCGAGTGCAAAATAGCAAGAGCAAGGGCCTAGCGTGTGCAAAAAAACAAGAACAAGGGCCTTGTGTTCGCGAAATAGCAAGAAAAAGGGCCTAGCGTGTGCAAAATAAAAAGAACAAGGGTCTAGCATGTGCAAAATTGCAAGAACAAGGGCCTAGCGTGTGCAAAATAAAAAGAACAAGGGCATAGCGTGTGCAAAATAAAAAGAACAAGGGCCTAGCGTGTGCAAAATAAAAAGAACAAGGGCCTAGCGTGTGCAAAATTGCAAGAACAAAGGCCTAGCGTGTGCAAAATTGCAAGAACAAGGGCCTAGCGAGTGCAAAATAGCAAGAGCAAGGGCCTAGCGTGTGCAAAAAATCAAGAACAAGGGCCTAGCGTTCGCGAAATAGCAAGAGCAAGGGCCTAGCGTGTGCAAAATAAAAAGAACAAGGGTCTACCATGTGCAAAATTGCAAGAACAAGGGCCTAGCGCGTGCAAAATAAAAAGAACAAGGGCATAGCATGTGCAAGATAGCAAGAACAAGGGCCTAGCTTG
Organism: Closterium sp. NIES-65; assembly: GCA_948144175.1. Lineage (NCBI taxonomy): Eukaryota > Viridiplantae > Streptophyta > Zygnematophyceae > Desmidiales > Closteriaceae > Closterium > Closterium sp. NIES-65. Next base: position 23,776 of record CANXME010001486.1, on the reverse strand, counting down.
TGCAAAATAAAAAGAACAAGGGCCTAGCGTGTGCAAAATAAAAAGAAGAAGGGCCTAGCGTGTGCAAAATTGCAAGAACAAGGGCCTAGCGTGTGCAAAATTCCAAGAACAAGGGCCTAGCGAGTGCAAAATAGCAAGAGCAAGGGCCTTGCGTGTGCAAAAAATCAAGAACAAGGGCCTAGCGTTCGCGAAATAGCAAGAACAAGGGCCTAGCGTGTGCAAAATAAAAAGAACAAGGGTCTAGCATATGAGAGTAAGAGAACAGGGACGAATGAACTAGCAGTGAAATGAGTACAAGTAGGATACCCTAGAATTGTGTACCCCCTATAGGCTAACCCACTGTAGCCTACACAAGCATAACATATATGATGTTTGACACACCCCCATAGGCAAAGTGGGGGAGAACAAGGGGTCACAAGACCAGTCAAGCAAAACAAAGCAAGCTCAGGGTGGATCACAAAGTCACCACACAGTCCGAGCACAAGAGCAGGGCCAGAGGCCAGTTCACATGCAGGAGTACAGACATATATATAAAACTAGACAAGCAAGAGCAGGTATATATATATGTCACAGTACAAGTAAAGTCAAGAGGAGAGCAAGTGAGGCAAGAGAGGCACAAGACCCAGCTGGGTGCAAAAGCGCTGATGGTCACAAGGCGCGAGTGCCTTGGTGAACACATCAGCAGTGTTGGCCTCAGAGGCCACGTACGCAAGTCGCAACTGACCACGCTGCTGCAGCTTACGAGCAAGGAAGTAGCGGAGAGCAATGTGCTTCGTTCTGTGCTCCAAGCGCTGCTCTCGACACAAGGCCAGCATGGCCTTGTTGTCTACGTACAGCACTGGAGGAGAACGAGGTGGCTCTCCAAGGTCAGTCAGCAGGTAGGTGAGCCAGCGAAGCTCCTGTGCAGCCATGGCCCCGGCGTAGATCTCAGCCTCACAACTGGAGCCGAGAACCGAAGACGAGCGAGTAGACCGCCACGAGACAGAGCCGGAACCAAGGCTGAAGGTGTAACCCTGTGACGACCACTGCGTAGCCTGGTCGTCAGCCCAAGAAGCGTCCGCGTGGCCTGTAAGGACCACTGGACTCCGCCCTCCAAGCACTAGCCCCATGCCCGACGTACTGCACAGGTAACGCAATACCCTCTTCGCTGCAGCCATGTGCTCTGGTCGGTGTCTCCCAGGAGCAACATAGCGTGCAAGGATGCTCAGAGGGTATGCAAGGTCAGGTCGTGTGCAGGTCATCAGGTACATGAGGCAGCCAACAAGCTCTGCATACGGACCACTCGACTCTACGGACTCATCCGAAGGCAGAGCTGAGAGTGAGTGGCGAGTAGGCAGAGGAGTGGCCTGAGGCGAGGAGTACGTGAAGCCGAAGCGCTGAAGGACCTGCTGCACCATGTGTGACTGAGTCAAGGTAATGGTGCGGCGTGCTCTGTCCCGAGTGATCTGCAAGCCAAGGTAGCTGCGCAGTTCACCCAGGTCTGTGCACGTGTGTCTCTTCAGCAGCTCGGACTTCACGTAGGCGAGTCCAGCAGTGTCCGCTGTGGCAAAGACCAAGTCGTCGACGTACACGAGGATGTAGAACGGTGGCAAGGAAGTGTCGGTGCGAAGAAACAGCGACGGGTCAGCAGTAGAAGGAGCAAACCCAAGAGCCGCAAGCGTAGTCCTCAGTGTGTCGTGCCACTCACGCGGTGCCTGGCGGAGACTGTAGACTGGCCGTCGGAGGCTCCACTGGGTGCCAGGAGGGAAAGTCCCAGTGAAGCCAGGCGGACGGCGCAGCCAGATCTCCTTGTGCAGGCTACCCTGCAGGAACGCAGTGCTGAAGTCGAGAGAGTGAAGCTCGTAGTCGCGCTGAGCGGCTATGTGCAGCAGCACCCGAAGAGTAGTCATCTTCGGGGTGGGAGAGAAGGTCTGAAAGTAGTCAACTCCCTGCCGCTGACTGAAGCCACGAGCAACGTACCGTGCCTTGAAGACAGGTGGAGAGCCCGGCGGCCGCTTCACCCTGAAGATCCACATGCCACTGACGATGTTCGCCCCAGGAGGGGGAACCGCGTCAACATAGGTGCCTGTGGACTTCCAGGAAGCCATCTCTGCATCCATAGCTGCCTGCCACTGAGAGGAGTAGGGACCCTCTACGGCCTCCGCGTAAGAACGCGGAGTCGGGATGTCTAGTGCATCCGGGTCTCCCTCAGGGGCAAGCAGTACAGACGCGAGATGAGGTGAAGCAGCCGCTAGACACTGTAACTCCTCCTGCGTGTCCTCTAGGACGTCCGTGCCAAGAGCACACTCACCCCCGACGGACGGAGGACAGACAGACGCAGACTCAGCAACAAGACTAGCAGCGTAGTCGAGACGACAGCGAGCAGCAAAGTCGACGAGCTCAGCGACTAGAGCAGACGCAGCAGTGGACTCAAAAGATGGGTCAGTGACGACAGTAGCAAGCAGACGCGTGATAGTAGGACTGGCAGCACGAAGAGAGTCCGACTCAGGGTCGGCAAGCGCAGGAAGAGAAGACTCAGGAGAAGAAGGCAAAGGGGCACGCAGAGGAGCAGTGGACAGACGCAAAGACATCCAGTGCGTGCCAGGGACAGGAGGAGGACGCTGATGCGAACTGCGACCACTAGCGCGTGCAGTACGAACAGGCGACGCGGGACGAGACGCAGGCTCACGACGCTCAGCAAGACCTCCAGTAGGACCAGTGTAAGGAGAGGGAGCAGGCAGTGGAGAGGAAGGCTCCAGCAGGGACTGCGACTGGACAAGCGGTGGACCCTCTACTGGAGGAGAAAGACCAAGAACCTGCTGCAGGAGCGGAACGAAGTACGGCCGAGGCCGCGCGGCAGCTCCAGACGCAGCAGGGACAGCACAAGCACCCTCAGCGACAGCACCAGCGCCACCAACACCTCCAGTGGCAGGACCAACAGCAGGAGTCTCAGCACCAACACCCTCAGCAGCTCCAGCTCCAGGAGGACCCGCAGGCCCAGCAGCTCCGGGACCGGCAGCACCAGCACCCTCGACTGTCGAAGAAGCTCCAGCTCCAGCTCCAGCAGCACCCCCAGACTCAGCAGCACGCCTCCAGCGGCGAGCGAACCACTCGCGCAGCTCCTGTGGAGAGAGGGGCTCCCGGCGAGGCGCAGCAGTAGGAGACACCCCAGGCTCGGCAGCTCCAGACGCAGCACCCCCAGGCTCAGCAACTCCCAGCTCAGCACCCCCGGGCTCAGCAGCTCCCGACCCAGAACCCCCAGACCCAGCACCTCCAGGCACAGCACCCCCCGGCTCAGCACCCCAAGGCTCCGCACCCTCCGCAGTAGCACCCCCAGGCCCAGCACCCCCAGCAGTAGCACCCCCAGGCTCAGCACCCCCGCGAACAGCACCCCCAGAGTCAGCACCCTTAGGCTCAGCACCCGCAGCAGCACAAGAGTCACCAGTAACCTCGACCGGGTCAACGGCGTCTACCTGGGACACACCTGAGGGGGCAGGAACCTGAGGGGGGAGGGGGTCTACCGTGGGAGGAACCGGCACAAGGAAGTCCGGGGGAGGGGGGAGGGAAGGAGTGCGGTAGGGGAAGAGACGGTAGAAGGGGACTGACTCGTCGAAGGTGACGTCCTGGGAGGACAGAACACGACGAGAGGAGGGGTGGTAAAACTGCCACCCTGGGGCGTCAGTGGGGAAGCCAAGGAAGACACAGGGAGCAGCACGAGGGGACAGCTTGTCCGCAGACAAGTCGCGGACAAACGCCCGAGATCCCCAGACACGGAACGCCGACGCATCGCCAACCTTCCCCGTCCACAGTAAGACCGGGGACATCGCAGGCCGAGAGACCCGGGGATGAAGGTTGAGCTGATGCGCCGCGTACCTCACCGCAAACGGCCACAGAAAATGGGGGGCAGCCGCATGCATCATGGACGTACGAGCGACATCCATGACCATGCCAATGCGGCGCTCAGCAAACCCATTTTGCTGTGGTGAGTCCGGAAGCGTGAAGGTCTGGCGGATCCCCCGTGCACGACAGTAGTCTCGCAGAAGGCGAGAGGAGAACTCTCCGCCTCTGTCCGAGTGCAGACGCAGAACAGGAAAGTCCGAGCCGAAGCTCTTCCTGAGCTGGAGACAAGCCTCGCGGATCCAGTTGATCAGCACCTCAGTGACCGCACCCTTGCTGCGCAAGGGGAGGACTGTGGTGTAACGCGAGTAGTCGTCAACCACCAACAGGAAGTAGCGCTCGTGACCCTGCCCACGGACGGGGGCTGGGCCCCACACATCCATGTGAAGCGTCTGCAAGGGAGCCTCTGTCGGGGGGAAGTGGGAGGAGTGAGGAGTAGCCCGGAGGCGACCCTCGACACAGGGGACACAGGAAGGTCCTGGCCCGGAGGGGAGAGGAGGGAGAGACTGGGGAAGACCAGAGACAAGGACACGCGAGGCCATGCTCCGAAGCCGGGGCAAGGAGGGGTGGCCAAGACGGTGGTGCCACAGGAGAGTCTCGTGAGACAGGAGGCGACAAGAACAGGGGGCAGACTCAGGACCTGACCGGGACGCAGCAGCAAGCACCTGACCTGACGCAGCTACCTGACCGGACGCAGGGACAGGAGGAGACGAAGTGGTCAGGGTGTAGAGACTCGACCCCGGCCGACGCGAGAAGGTGGCCAGGTGTCGGCCTGTGCGTGCGTCCGTGCAGTGGGTCACCCGCTGACTCGCAGGAGTGAACTGGTGAACCCCCGCATCCTGCAGGGCTGCACCACTCACCAAGTTCGTAGAGAACGAGGGAAGGTACAGACCAGACAGGGCGCCCGAAGGGGCAGCCGGACACGGGAGGACAGTGGAGAAGTGAGACAGGACTGGACCCCCAGAGGGGTCAGCAAGGGAGACCGCAACCGGCCGGCCGAGCGGCGTAAGGGTAGTGCGGTCTCGAAAGAAGGAGCGAGAAGCCCCGGAGTCAAGTGTGAAAGTGAGGGAGGACGAGGGCGATGCAGTACCTGAGAGCGCAGTCTCACCAGTACCTGAGAGCGCAGACGCACTGGCACCTAGAGCAGCAGCCTCACAAGCACCTAGCGCAGCAGTACCAATGCCCGGGTCGGGCTGGAAACACCGGTAACCCTCATTCTCCTCACTATAAGTCACAGCATACATAGCAGCAAGGATAGCATCAAAATCAAGATCAAAGATCGCTACACCAGCCCTAAGAAGCTCATCCCAGCGAGGGATCTCACTAGCCCCGGGGAACTGCTGACGCCAAGCGAGTGCAAAAGAGCAAGAGCAAGGGCCTAGCGTGTGCAAAAAATCAAGAACAAGGGCATAGCGTTCGCCAAATAGCAAGAACAAGGGCCTAGCTTGTGCAAAATAAAAAGAACAAGGGTCTAGCATGTGCAAAATTGCAAGAACAAGGGCCTAGCGTGTGCAAAATAAAAAGAACAAGGGCATAGCGTGTGCAAAATAGCAAGAACAAGGGCCTAGCATGTGCAAAATATATGAACAAGGGCCTAGCGTGTGCAAAATAAAAAGAGCAAGGGCCTAGCGTGTGCAAAATTGCAAGAACAAGGGCCTAACGTGTGCAAAATTGCAAGAACAAGGGCCTAGCGAGTGCAAAATAGCAAGAGCAAGGGCCTAGCGTGTGCAAAAAAAACAAGAACAAGGGCCTTGTGTTCGCGAAATAGCAAGAAAAAGGGCCTAGCGTGTGCAAAATAAAAAGAACAAGGGTCTAGCATGTGCAAAATTGCAAGAACAAGGGCCTAGCGTGTGCAAAATAAAAAGAACAAGGGCATAGCGTGTGCAAAATAAAAAGAACAAGGGCCTAGCGTGTGCAAAATAAAAAGAACAAGGGCCTAGCGTGTGCAAAATTGCAAGAACAAAGGCCTAGCGTGTGCAAAATTGCAAGAACAAGGGCCTAGCGAGTGCAAAATAGCAAGAGCAAGGGCCTAGCGTGTGCAAAAAATCAAGAACAAGGGCCTAGCGTTCGCGAAATAGCAAGAGCAAGGGCCTAGCGTGTGCAAAATAAAAAGAACAAGGGTCTACCATGTGCAAAATTGCAAGAACAAGGGCCTAGCGCGTGCAAAATAAAAAGAACAAGGGCATAGCATGTGCAAGATAGCAAGAACAAGGGCCTAGCTTGTGCAAAATAAAAAGAACAAGGGCCTAGCGTGTGCAAAATAAAAAGAAGAAGGGCCTAGCGTGTGCAAAATTGCAAGAACAAGGGCCTAGCGTGTGCAAAATTCCAAGAACAAGGGCCTAGCGAGTGCAAAATAGCAAGAGCAAGGGCCTTGCGTGTGCAAAAAATCAAGAACAAGGGCCTAGCGTTCGCGAAATAGCAAGAACAAGGGCCTAGCGTGTGCAAAATAAAAAGAACAAGGGTCTAGCATATGAGAGTAAGAGAACAGGGACGAATGAACTAGCAGTGAAATGAGTACAAGTAGGATACCCTAGAATTGTGTACCCCCTATAGGCTAACCCACTGTAGCCTACACAAGCATAACATATATGATGTTTGACACACCCCCATAGGCAAAGTGGGGGAGAACAAGGGGTCACAAGACCAGTCAAGCAAAACAAAGCAAGCTCAGGGTGGATCACAAAGTCACCACACAGTCCGAGCACAAGAGCAGGGCCAGAGGCCAGTTCACATGCAGGAGTACAGACATATATATAAAACTAGACAAGCAAGAGCAGGTATATATATATGTCACAGTACAAGTAAAGTCAAGAGGAGAGCAAGTGAGGCAAGAGAGGCACAAGACCCAGCTGGGTGCAAAAGCGCTGATGGTCACAAGGCGCGAGTGCCTTGGTGAACACATCAGCAGTGTTGGCCTCAGAGGCCACGTACGCAAGTCGCAACTGACCACGCTGCTGCAGCTTACGAGCAAGGAAGTAGCGGAGAGCAATGTGCTTCGTTCTGTGCTCCAAGCGCTGCTCTCGACACAAGGCCAGCATGGCCTTGTTGTCTACGTACAGCACTGGAGGAGAACGAGGTGGCTCTCCAAGGTCAGTCAGCAGGTAGGTGAGCCAGCGAAGCTCCTGTGCAGCCATGGCCCCGGCGTAGATCTCAGCCTCACAACTGGAGCCGAGAACCGAAGACGAGCGAGTAGACCGCCACGAGACAGAGCCGGAACCAAGGCTGAAGGTGTAACCCTGTGACGACCACTGCGTAGCCTGGTCGTCAGCCCAAGAAGCGTCCGCGTGGCCTGTAAGGACCACTGGACTCCGCCCTCCAAGCACTAGCCCCATGCCCGACGTACTGCACAGGTAACGCAATACCCTCTTCGCTGCAGCCATGTGCTCTGGTCGGTGTCTCCCAGGAGCAACATAGCGTGCAAGGATGCTCAGAGGGTATGCAAGGTCAGGTCGTGTGCAGGTCATCAGGTACATGAGGCAGCCAACAAGCTCTGCATACGGACCACTCGACTCTACGGACTCATCCGAAGGCAGAGCTGAGAGTGAGTGGCGAGTAGGCAGAGGAGTGGCCTGAGGCGAGGAGTACGTGAAGCCGAAGCGCTGAAGGACCTGCTGCACCATGTGTGACTGAGTCAAGGTAATGGTGCGGCGTGCTCTGTCCCGAGTGATCTGCAAGCCAAGGTAGCTGCGCAGTTCACCCAGGTCTGTGCACGTGTGTCTCTTCAGCAGCTCGGACTTCACGTAGGCGAGTCCAGCAGTGTCCGCTGTGGCAAAGACCAAGTCGTCGACGTACACGAGGATGTAGAACGGTGGCAAGGAAGTGTCGGTGCGAAGAAACAGCGACGGGTCAGCAGTAGAAGGAGCAAACCCAAGAGCCGCAAGCGTAGTCCTCAGTGTGTCGTGCCACTCACGCGGTGCCTGGCGGAGACTGTAGACTGGCCGTCGGAGGCTCCACTGGGTGCCAGGAGGGAAAGTCCCAGTGAAGCCAGGCGGACGGCGCAGCCAGATCTCCTTGTGCAGGCTACCCTGCAGGAACGCAGTGCTGAAGTCGAGAGAGTGAAGCTCGTAGTCGCGCTGAGCGGCTATGTGCAGCAGCACCCGAAGAGTAGTCATCTTCGGGGTGGGAGAGAAGGTCTGAAAGTAGTCAACTCCCTGCCGCTGACTGAAGCCACGAGCAACGTACCGTGCCTTGAAGACAGGTGGAGAGCCCGGCGGCCGCTTCACCCTGAAGATCCACATGCCACTGACGATGTTCGCCCCAGGAGGGGGAACCGCGTCAACATAGGTGCCTGTGGACTTCCAGGAAGCCATCTCTGCATCCATAGCTGCCTGCCACTGAGAGGAGTAGGGACCCTCTACGGCCTCCGCGTAAGAACGCGGAGTCGGGATGTCTAGTGCATCCGGGTCTCCCTCAGGGGCAAGCAGTACAGACGCGAGATGAGGTGAAGCAGCCGCTAGACACTGTAACTCCTCCTGCGTGTCCTCTAGGACGTCCGTGCCAAGAGCACACTCACCCCCGACGGACGGAGGACAGACAGACGCAGACTCAGCAACAAGACTAGCAGCGTAGTCGAGACGACAGCGAGCAGCAAAGTCGACGAGCTCAGCGACTAGAGCAGACGCAGCAGTGGACTCAAAAGATGGGTCAGTGACGACAGTAGCAAGCAGACGCGTGATAGTAGGACTGGCAGCACGAAGAGAGTCCGACTCAGGGTCGGCAAGCGTAGGAAGAGAAGACTCAGGAGAAGAAGGCAAAGGGGCACGCAGAGGAGCAGTGGACAGACGCAAAGACATCCAGTGCGTGCCAGGGACAGGAGGAGGACGCTGATGCGAACTGCGACCACTAGCGCGAGCAGTACGAACAGGCGACGCGGGACGAGACGCAGGCTCACGACGCTCAGCAAGACCTCCAGTAGGACCAGTGTAAGGAGAGGGAGCAGGCAGTGGAGAGGAAGGCTCCAGCAGGGACTGCGACTGGACAAGCGGTGGACCCTCTACTGGAGGAGAAAGACCAAGAACCTGCTGCAGGAGCGGAACGAAGTACGGCCGAGGCCGCGCGGCAGCTCCAGACGCAGCAGGGACAGCACAAGCACCCTCAGCGACAGCACCAGCGCCACCAACACCTCCAGTGGCAGGACCAACAGCAGGAGTCTCAGCACCAACACCCTCAGCAGCTCCAGCTCCAGGAGGACCCGCAGGCCCAGCAGCTCCGGGACCGGCAGCACCAGCACCCTCGACTGTCGAAGAAGCTCCAGCTCCAGCTCCAGCAGCACCCCCAGACTCAGCAGCACGCCTCCAGCGGCGAGCGAACCACTCGCGCAGCTCCTGTGGAGAGAGGGGCTCCCGGCGAGGCGCAGCAGTAGGAGACACCCCAGGCTCGGCAGCTCCAGACGCAGCACCCCCAGGCTCAGCAACTCCCAGCTCAGCACCCCCGGGCTCAGCAGCTCCCGACCCAGAACCCCCAGACCCAGCACCTCCAGGCACAGCACCCCCCGGCTCAGCACCCCAAGGCTCCGCACCCTCCGCAGTAGCACCCCCAGGCCCAGCACCCCCAGCAGTAGCACCCCCAGGCTCAGCACCCCCGCGAACAGCACCCCCAGAGTCAGCACCCCCAGGCTCAGCACCCGCAGCAGCACAAGAGTCACCAGTAACCTCGACCGGGTCAACGGCGTCTACCTGGGACACACCTGAGGGGGCAGGAACCTGAGGGGGGAGGGGGTCTACCGTGGGAGGAACCGGCACAAGGAAGTCCGGGGGAGGGGGGAGGGAAGGAGTGCGGTAGGGGAAGAGACGGTAGAAGGGGACTGACTCGTCGAAGGTGACGTCCTGGGAGGACAGAACACGACGAGAGGAGGGGTGGTAAAACTGCCACCCTGGGGCGTCAGTGGGGAAGCCAAGGAAGACACAGGGAGCAGCACGAGGGGACAGCTTGTCCGCAGACAAGTCGCGGACAAACGCCCGAGATCCCCAGACACGGAACGCCGACGCATCGCCAACCTTCCCCGTCCACAGTAAGACCGGGGACATCGCAGGCCGAGAGACCCGGGGATGAAGGTTGAGCTGATGCGCCGCGTACCTCACCGCAAACGGCCACAGAAAATGGGGGGCAGCCGCATGCATCATGGACGTACGAGCGACATCCATGACCATGCCAATGCGGCGCTCAGCAATCCCATTTTGCTGTGGTGAGTCCGGAAGCGTGAAGGTCTGGCGGATCCCCCGTGCACGACAGTAGTCTCGCAGAAGGCGAGAGGAGAACTCTCCGCCTCTGTCCGAGTGCAGACGCAGAACAGGAAAGTCCGAGCCGAAGCTCTTCCTGAGCTGGAGACGAGCCTCGCGGATCCAGTTGATCAGCACCTCAGTGACCGCACCCTTGCTGCGCAAGGGGAGGACTGTGGTGTAACGCGAGTAGTCGTCAACCACCAACAGGAAGTAGCGCTCGTGACCCTGCCCACGGACGGGGGCTGGGCCCCACACATCCATGTGAAGCGTCTGCAGGGGAGCCTCTGTCGGGGGGAAGTGGGAGGAGTGAGGAGTAGCCCGGAGGCGACCCTCGACACAGGGGACACAGGAAGGTCCTGGCCCGGAGGGGAGAGGAGGGAGAGACTGGGGAAGACCAGAGACAAGGACACGCGAGGCCATGCTCCGAAGCCGGGGCAAGGAGGGGTGGCCAAGACGGTGGTGCCACAGGAGAGTCTCGTGAGACAGGAGGCGACAAGAACAGGGGGCAGACTCAGGACCTGACCGGGACGCAGCAGCAAGCACCTGACCTGACGCAGCTACCTGACCGGACGCAGGGACAGGAGGAGACGAAGTGGTCAGGGTGTAGAGACTCGACCCCGGCCGACGCGAGAAGGTGGCCAGGTGTCGGCCTGTGCGTGCGTCCGTGCAGTGGGTCACCCGCTGACTCGCAGGAGTGAACTGGTGAACCCCCGCATCCTGCAGGGCTGCACCACTCACCAAGTTCGTAGAGAACGAGGGAAGGTACAGACCAGACAGGGCGCCCGAAGGGGCAGCCGGACACGGGAGGACAGTGGAGAAGTGAGACAGGACTGGACCCCCAGAGGGGTCAGCAAGGGAGACCGCAACCGGCCGGCCGAGCGGCGTAAGGGTAGTGCGGTCTCGAAAGAAGGAGCGAGAAGCCCCGGAGTCAAGTGTGAAAGTGAGGGAGGACGAGGGCGATGCAGTACCTGAGAGCGCAGTCTCACCAGTACCTGAGAGCGCAGACGCACTGGCACCTAGAGCAGCAGCCTCACAAGCACCTAGCGCAGCAGTACCAATGCCCGGGTCGGGCTGGAAACACCGGTAACCCTCATTCTCCTCACTACAAGTCACAGCATACATAGCAGCAAGGATAGCATCAAAATCAAGATCAAAGATCGCTACACCAGCCCTAAGAAGCTCATCCCAGCGAGGGATCTCACTAGCCCCGGGGAACTGCTGACGCCAAGCGTCCGTCAGGCGGCCAAAGCAGCGCTGGGTGGCGTGGGCACCCCCACACTGCTCACCCGCGTGGTCGCCGGAACGAAGAACGTAGGTGCAGGGACCAGTACCCCCACCCCTCTGACGCCCAGCGTACCACTCACGAAGCTGCTGAGGCGGAGGGATGTCCCGCGAGCGCTGCTGCTGCTGCCGCTGCGAGCGCTGGCCACCACCACCGCCGCTACGCTGCTGGGTACCTCGACCAGCTCCACCTCCTCCACCACCACCGCCTCCTCCGCTGCCGCCTCCACCGCCTCCACCTCCGCCGCCTCCACCTCCGCCGCTGCCTCCACCACCACTGCTGCCACCACCACCACCGTCTCCGCCGCTGCTGCCACTACCACCACCACCCCCGCCACTAGTCCCGCCGCCACCCCCACTCCCTCCGCCGCCACCGCCGCCACCGCCACCGCCCCCTCCAGCTCCACCCGCGCCCTTGCCTCCCTTGCCCTTGCTGGAGCGACGTCTCCCACTAGGGGCAGACGCCGCGCCGACCGACTCAAGACCAAGCAGGTCGGCAGCAGCAGCAGAGGCAACAGAGGGCAGCAAGGGGGAAGGAGAGCACCCCTCAAAGATGGGGGTGCGAGGGTCACCACGAGAAGCACCTACAGCGACTATGCTCTTCTCCGCTGCGAGGAGGGCCTTCTCGAGGAGGTCGACGGTGAGGGTGGTGGGACAGACTGCGAGAAAGTGGTCCCTGACTACGCGAAGGGAGTCAGGGAGGCGCGCGACTACGTAGTAGAGAGCGATGTACATGGGGGGTGGGTTCTTAGCGCAGAACTCAGCAGGAAGGGCGGCGCGGTAGCGAGTGTCACTAGTGCGGAGGTGCGTAATGAGGTCAGCGACAGTGGGAAAGGCAGAGAGGTCAGGAAAGAGGTAGGGAAGCATGAGACGGCTCAGTGCAGCAGTGGCAGGGGAGGAGTAGCGCGCAACTACAGCGTCGTACAAGGTCTGAGCACTCTTGTACTGACTAAAGTGCGCACGCTCAGAGGTAGGGAGGTGGCGACGCACAGCAAGACGTGCAGCAGCATCGCGGGTGGCCCACTGAGAGCGGACAGTGGGATCAGCATCAGCAGCAGGAGCAGGAGAGGCGCCAGAGGTGAGGTCAAAGAGAGAAAGGCCGTCAGCCCTGTCGCACTGTAAGAACAGCTGCAGGTCGTCTAACCAGACCTCAAAATCAATGGCGCGACCCTCAGCGTCAAAAGCTAGGACACTAGGGGTAGCCATGGCGACGACAGCAAAGCAGTGCAAGCTGTAGGGGAAGAGCACGCAGTGACAGTGGGACCGTGCTCACCCGACAGGGCAGGAAGTGCAGCTCTGCAGAAAGGCGGCTCGGCTCCCGGGCGGCTCGGCGGCAGGGCGGCTCGGGTGCAGGGCGGCTCGGCTCCCGGGCGGCTCGGCGGCAGGGCGGCTCGAGTGCAGGGCGGCTCGGCTCCCGGGCGGCTCGGCGGCAGGGCGGCTCGGGTGCAGGGCGGCTCGGCTCCCGGGCGGCTCGGCGACAGGGCGGCTCGGGCGCAGGGCGGCTCGGTTCCCGGGCGGCTCGGCTGCACTGCTGCCCGACTGCTGCAGGTGGGGCGGCGGGGCCGCGTGAGAGAACTGGGGCGGGGCCGCGTGAGAGCCGGCGGCAGGGCCGCGTGAGGGCCGGCGGCGGGGCCGCGTGAGAGCCGGGGCGGGGCCGCTGCAGAGCTGGCGGCGGGGCCGCTTAAGAGCCGGGGCAGGGGCCGCGTCAGGGCCGGCGGCGGGGCCGTAAGAGAGCCGGCGGAGGGGTCGTGGGAGGGCCGGCGGCGGGGCCGCGTAAGAGCCGGGACGGGGCCACGATCAGGAGGCGGCGGCGGGGCCGCTTAAGAGCCGACGGCGGGGCCGTGGGAGGGCCGGCGGCGGGGCCGCGTAAGAGCCGGGACGGGGCCGCGATCAGGAGGCGGCTGCGGGGCCGCGTCAGAGCCGGCGGCGGGGCCTCGTCGGGGCGGGCGGCGGGGCCGCGTTGGAGCCGGCGGCGAGGCCGGCTAAGAGCCGGCGGCGGGGCCGCTGAGGAGCCGACGGTGGGGCCACGTCAGAGCCGGCAGCGGGGCCTCGTCGATGCGGGCAGCGGGGCCGCGTTGGAGCCGGCGGTGAGGCCGGCTAAGAGCCGGCGGCGGGGCCGCGTAGGAGCCGACGGCGGGGCCGCGTCAGGGCCGGCGGCGGGCCGCGATCAGCGGGCGGCGGGGCCGCGTCAGAGCCGGCGGTGGGGCCGCTTCAGTGGAGGCGGCGGGGCCGCGTCAGAGGAGGCGGCGGGGCCGCGTCAGAGGAGGCGGCGGAGCCGCGTCAAGCAGGGGTGGCGGGGCCGCGTCAGAGGGACAGCGGGGCCCCGAGAGCAATGGCGACCCGAAGGGTCGCGAAAAAAATGCGCGCCTCGGGGCGCGCTTCGGTGGGCCCTTAAAAAACGGTCCTTAGGAAGGACCCGCTGTATACCATATGAGAGTAAGAGAACAGGGACGAATGAACTAGCAGTGAAATGAGTACAAGTAGGAAACCCTAGAATTGTGTACCCCCTATAGGCTAACCCACTGTAGCCTACACAAGCATAACATATATGATGTTTGACATAGCATGTGCAAAATTGCAAGAACAAGGGCCTAGCGTGTGCAAATAAAAAGAACAAGAGCATAGCGTGTGCAAAATAGCAAGAACAAGGGCCTAGCGTGTGCAAAATAAAAAGAACAAGGGCCTAGCGTGTGCAAGATTGCAAAAACAAGGGCCTAACGTGTGCAAAATTGCAAGAACAAGGGCCTAGCGAGTGCAAAATAGCAAGAGCAAGGGCCTAGCGTGTGCAAAATTGCAAGAACAAGGGCCTAGCGAGTGCAAAATAGGAAGAGCAAGGGCCTAGCGTGCGCAAAAAATCAAGAACAAGGGCATAGCGTTCGCAAAATAGCAAGAGCAAGGGCCTAGCGTGTGCGAAATAAAAAGAACAAGGGCATAGCTTGTGCAAAATAGCAAGAGCACGGGCCTAGCGTATGCAAAATAAAAAGAACAAGGGCATAGCGTGTGCAAAATACCAAGAACAAGGGCCTAGCGTGTGCAAATTAAAAAGACCAAGGGCCTAGCGTGTGCAAAATAAAAAGAACAAGGGCATAGCGTGTGCAAAATAGCAAGAACAAGGGCCTAGCATGTGCAAAATAAAAAGAACAAGGGCCTAGCGTGTGCAAAATAAAAAGAACAAGGGCCTAGCGTGTGCAAAATAAAAAGAACAAGGGTCTAGCATGTGCAAAATAGCAAGAGCAAGGGCCTAGCGTGTGTAAAATAAAAAGAACAAGGGCATAGCGTGTGCAAAATAGCAAGAACAAGGGCCTAGCGTGTGCAAAATAAAAAGAACAAGGGCCTAGCGTGTGCAAAATAAAAAGAACAAGGGCCTAGCGTGTGCAAAAAAAAAAGAACAACGGCATAGCGTGTGCAAAATAGCAAGAACAAGGGCCTAGCGTGTGCAAAATAAAAAGAACAAGGGCCTAGCGTGTGCAAAATAAAAAGAACAAGGGCCTAGCGTGTGCACAATTTCAAGAACAAGGGCCTAGCGTGTGCAAAATTGGAAGAACAAGGGACTAGCGAGTGCAAAATAGCAAGAGCAAGGGCCTAGCATGTTCAAAAAATCAAGAACAAGGGCCTAGCGTTCACGAAATAGCAAGAACAAGGGCCTAGCGTGTGCAAAATAGAAAGAACAAGGGTCTGGCATGTGCAAAATTGCAAGAACAAGGGCCTAGTGTGTTCAAAATAAAAAGAACAAGGGCATAGCATGTGCAAAATAGCAAGAACAAGGGCCTAGCATGTGCAAAATAAAAAGAACAAGGGCCTAGCGTGTGCAAAATAAAAAGAACAAGGGCCTAGCGTGTGCAAAATTGCAAGAACAAAGGCCTAGCGTGTGCAAAGTTGCAAGAACAAGGGCCTAGCGAGTGCAAAATAGCAAGAGCAAGGGCCTAGCGTGTGCAAAAAAACAAGAACAAGGGCCTAGCGTTCGCGAAATAGCAAGAGCAAGGGCCTAGCGTGTGCAAAATAAAAAGAACAAGAGTCTAGCATGTGCAAAATTGCAAGAACAAGGGCCTAGCGTGTGCAAAATTGCAAGAACAAGGGCCTAGCGAGTGCAAACTTGCAAGAGCAAGGGCCTAGCGTGTGCAAAAAATCAAGAAAAAGGGCCTAGCGTTCGCGGAATAGCAAGAGCAAGGGCCTAGCGTGTGCAAAATAAAAAGAACAAGGGTCTAGCATGTGCAAAATTGCAAGAACAAGGGCCTAGCGTGTGCAAAATAAAAAGAACAAGGGCATAGCGTGTGCAAGATAGCAAGAACAAGGGCCTAGCTTGTGCAACATAAAAAGAACAAGGGCCTAGCGTGTGCAAAATAAAAAGAAGAAGGGCCTAGTGTATGCAAAATTGCAAGAACAAGGGCCTAGCGTGTGCAAAATTGCAAGAACAAGGGCCTATCGAGTGCAAAATAGCAAGAGCAAGGGCCTATGTGTGCAAAAAATCAAGATCAAGGGCCTAGCGTTCGCGAAATAGCAAGAACAAGGGCCTAGCGTGTGCAAAATAAAAAGAACAAGGGTCTAGCATTTGCAAAATTGCAAGAACAAGGGCCTAGCGTGTGCAAAATAAAAAGAACAAGGGCATAGCGTCTGCAAAATAGCAAGAACAAGGGCCTAGCGTGTGCAAAATAAAAAGAACAAGGGCCTAGCGTGTGCAAAATAAAATGAGCAAGGGCCTAGCGTGTGCAAACTTGAAAAAACAAGGGCCTAACGTGTGCAAAATTGCAAGGACAAGGGCCTAGCAAGTGCAAAATAGTAAGAGCAAGGGCCTAGCGTGTGCAAAATTGCAAGAATAAGGGCCTAGCGAGTGCAAAATAGGAAGAGCAAGGGCCTAGCGTGCGCAAAAAATCAAGAACAAGAGCATAGCGTTCGCAAAATAGCAAGAGCAAGGGCCTAGCGTGTGCGAAATAAAAAGAACAAGGGCATAGCGTGTGCAAAATAGCAAGAGCAAGGGCCTAGCGTGTGCAAAACAAAAACAACAAGGGCATAGCGTGTGCAAAATAGCAAGAACAAGGGCCTAGCGTGTGCAAATTAAAAAGAACAAGGGCCTAGCGTGTGCAAAATCAAAACAACAAGGGTCTAGCATGTGCAAAATAGCAAGAGCAAGGGCCTAGCGTGTGCAAAATAAAAAGAACAAGGGCATAGCGTGTGCAAAATAGCAAGAACAAGGGCCTAGCGTGTGCAAAAAAAAAAGAACAAGGGCCTAGCGTGTGCAAAATAAAAAGAACAAGGGCCTAGCGTGTGCAAAATTGCAAGAACAAGGGCCTAACGTGTGCAAAATTGCAAGAACAAGGGCCTAGCGAGTGCAAAATAGCAAGAGCAAGGGCCTAGTTTGTGCAAAAAATCAAGAACAAGGGCCTAGCGTTCGCGAAATAGCAAGAACAAGGGCCTTGCGTGTGCAAAATAAAAAGAACAAGGGTCTAGCATGTGCAAAATTGCAAGAACAAGGGCCTAGCATGTGCAAAATAAAAAGAACAAGGGCATAGCGTGTGCAAAATAAAAAGAACAAGGGCATAGCGTGTGCAAAATAAAAAGAACAAGGGCCTAGCGTGTGCAAAATAAAAAGAACAAGGGCCTAGCGTGTGCAAACTTGCAAGAACAAGGGCCTAGCGTGTGCAAAATTTCAAGAACAAGGGCCTAGCGAGTGCAAAATAGCAAGAGCAAGGGCCTAGCGTGTGCAAAAAATCAAGAACAAGGGCCTAGCGTTCGCGAAATTGCAAGAACAAGGGCCAAGCATGTGCAAAATAAAAAGAACAATGGTCTAGCATGTGCAAAATTGCAAGAACAAGGGCCTAGCGTGTGCAAAATAAAAAGAACAAGGGCATAGCGTGTGCAAAATAGCAAGAACAAGGGCCTAGCGTGTGCAAAATAAAAAGAACAAGCGCCTAGCGTGTGCAAAATAAAAAGAACAAGGGCCTAGCGTTTGCAAAATTGCAAGAACAAGGGCCTAGCATGTGCAAAATTGCAAGAACAAGGGCCTAGCATGTGCAAAATAAAAAGAACAAGGGCATAGCGTGTGCAAAATAAAAAGAACAAGGGCATAGCGTGTGCAAAATACAAAGAACAAGGGCCTAGCGTGTGCAAAATAAAAAGAACAAGGGCCTAGCGTGTGCAAAATTGCAAGAACAAGGGCCTAGCGTGTGCAAAATTGCAAGAACAAGGGCCTAGCGAGTGCAAAATAGCAAGAGCAAGGGCCTAGCGTGTGCAAAAAATCAAGAACAAGGGCCTAGCGTTCGCGAAATTGCAAGAACAAGGGCCTAGCATGTGCAAAATAAAAAGAACAATGGTCTAGCATGTGCAAAATTGCAAGAACAAGGGCCTAGCGTGTGCAAAATAAAAAGAACAAGGGCATAGCGTGTGCAAAATAGCAAGAACAAGGGCCTAGCGTGTGCAAAATAAAAAGAACAAGGGCCTAGCGTGTGCAAAATAAAAAGAACAAGGGCCTAGCGTTTGCAAAATTGCAAGAACAAGGGCCTAGCATGTGCAAAATTGCAAGAACAAGGGCTTAGCGAGTGCAAAATAGCAAGAGCAAGGGCCTAGCGTGTGCACAAAATCAAGAACAAGGGCCTAGCGTTCGCGAAATATCAAGAACAAGGGCCTAGCGTGTGCAAAATAAAAAGAACAAGGATCTAGCATGTGCAAAATTGCAAGAACAGGGGCCTAGCGTGTGCAAATTAAAAAGAACAAGGGCATAGAGTGTGCAAAATAGCAAGAACAAGGGCCTAGCGAGTGCAAAATAGGAAAAGCAAGGGCCTAGCGTGCGCAAAAAATCAAGAACAAGGGCATAGCGTTTGCGAAATAGCAAGAACAAGGGCCTAGCATGTGCAAAATTGCAAGAACAAGGGCCTAGCGAGTGCAAAATAGCAAGAGCAAGGGCCTAGCGTGTGCAAAAAATCAAGAACAAGGGCATAGCGTTCGCGAAATAGCAAGAACAAGGGCCTAGCTTGTGCAAAATAAAAAGAACAAGGGTCTAGCATGTGCAAAATTGCAAGAACAAGGGCCTAGCGTGTGCAAAATAAAAAGAACAAGGGCATAGCGTGTGCAAAATAGCAAGAACAAGGGCCTAGCATGTGCAAAATATAAGAACAAGGGCCTAGCGTGTGCAAAATAAAAAGAACAAGGGCCTAGCGTGTGCAAAATTGCAAGAACAAGGGCCTAACGTGTGCAACATTGCAAGAACAAGGGCCTAGCGAGTGCAAAATAGCAAGAGCAAGGGCCTAGCGTGTGCAAAAAAACAAGAACAAGGGCCTTGTGTTCGCGAAATAGCAAGAAAAAGGGCCTAGCCTGTGCAAAATATCAAGAACAAGGGTCTAGCATGTGCAAAATTGCAAGAACAAGGGCCTAGCGTGTGCAAAATAAAAAAAACAAGGGCATAGCGTGTGCAAAATAAAAAGAACAAGGGCCTAGCGTGTGCAAAATAAAAAGAACAAGGGCCTAGCGTGTGCAAGATTGGAAGAACAAGGGCCTAGCGAGTGCAAAATAGCAAGAGCAAGGGCCTAGCGTGTACAAAAAATCAAGAACAAGGGCCTAGCGTTCGCGAAATAGCAAGAGCAAGGGCCTAGCGTGTGCAAAATAAAAAGAACAAGGGTCTACCATGTGCAAAATACCAAGAACAAGGGCCTAGCGTGAGCAAAATAAAAAGAACAAGGGCATAGCGTGTGCAAGATAGCAAGAACAAGGGCCTAGCTTGTGCAAAATAAAAAGAACAAGGTCCTAGCGTGTGCAAAATAAAAAGAAGAAGGGCCTAGCATGTGCAAAATTGCAAGAACAAGGGCCTAACTTGTGCAAAATTGCAAGAACAAGGGCCTAGCGAGTGCAAAATAGGAAGAGCAAGGGCCTAGCATGTGCAAGAAATCAAGAACAAGGGCCTAGCGTTCGCGAAATAGCAAGAACAAGGGCCTAGCGTGTACAAAATAAAAAGAACAAGGGTCTAGCATGTGCAAAATTGCAAGAACAAGGGCCTAGCATGTGCAAAATAAAAAGAACAAGGGCATAGCGTGTGCAAAATAAAAAGAACAAGGGCATAGCGTGTGCAAAATAAAAAGAACAAGGGCCTAGCGTGTGCAAAATAAAAAGAACAAGGGCCTAGCGTGTGCAAAATTGCAAGAACAAGGGCCTAGCGTGTGCAAAATTGCAAGAACAAGGGCCTAACGAGTGCAAAATAGCAAGAGCAAGGGCCTAGCGTGTGCAAAAAATCAAGAACAAGGGCCTAGCGTTCGCGAAATTGCAAGAACAAGGGCCTAGCGTGTGCAAAATAAAAAGAACAATGGTCTAGCATGTGCAAAATTGCAAGAACAAGGGCCTAGCGTGTGCAAAATAAAAAGAACAAGAGCATAGCGTGTGCAAAATAGCAAGAACAAGGGCCTAGCGTGTGCAAAATAAAAAGAACAAGGGCCTAGCGTGTGCAAAATAAAAAGAACAAGGGCCTAGCGTTTGCAAAATTGCAAGAACAAGGGCCTAGCATGTGCAAAATTGCAAGAACAAGGGCTTAGCGAGTGCAAAATAGCAAGAGCAAGGGCCTAGCGTGTGCACAAAATCAAGAACAAGGGCCTAGCGTTCGCGAAATATCAAGAACAAGGGCCTAGCGTGTGCAAAATAAAAAGAACAAGGATCTAGCATGTGCAAAATTGCAAGAACAGGGGCCTAGCGTGTGCAAATTAAAAAGAACAAGGGCATAGAGTGTGCAAAATAGCAAGAACAAGGGCCTAGCGAGTGCAAAATAGGAAGAGCAAGGGCCTAGCGTGCGCAAAAAATCAAGAACAAGGGCATAGCGTTCGCGAAATAGCAAGAACAAGGGCCTAGCATGTGCAAAATTGCAAGAACAAGGGCCTAGCGAGTGCAAAATAGCAAGAGCAAGGGCCTAGCGTGTGCAAAAAATCAAGAACAAGGGCATAGCGTTCGCGAAATAGCAAGAACAAGGGCCTAGCTTGTGCAAAATAAAAAGAACAAGGGTCTAGCATGTGCAAAATTGCAAGAACAAGGGCCTAGCGTGTGCAAAATAAAAAGAACAAGGGCATAGCGTGTGCAAAATAGCAAGAACAAGGGCCTAGCATGTGCAAAATATAAGAACAAGGGCCTAGCGTGTGCAAAATAAAAAGAACAAGGGCCTAGCGTGTGCAAAAATGCAAGAACAAGGGCCTAACGTGTGCAAAATTGCAAGAACAAGGGCCTAGCGAGTGCAAAATAGCAAGAGCAAGGGCCTAGCGTGTGCAAAAAAACAACAACAAGGGCCTTGTGTTCGCGAAATAGCAAGAAAAAGGGCCTAGCCTGTGCAAAATAAAAAGAACAAGGGTCTAGCATGTGCAAAATTGCAAGAACAAGGGCCTAGCGTGTGCAAAATAAAAAGAACAAGGGCATAGCGTGTGCAAAATAAAAAGAACAAGGGCCTAGCGTGTGCAAAATAAAAAGAACAAGGGCCTAGCGTGTGCAAAATTGGAAGAACAAGGGCCTAGCGAGTGCAAAATAGCAAGAGCAAGGGCCTAGCGTGTGCAAAAAATCAAGAACAAGGGCTTAGCGTTCGCGAAATAGCAAGAGCAAGGGCCTAGCGTGTGCAAAATAAAAAGAACAAGGGTCTACCATGTGCAAAATACCAAGAACAAGGGCCTAGCGTGAGCAAAATAAAAAAAACAAGGGCATAGCGTGTGCAAGATAGCAAGAACAAGGGCCTAGCTTGTGCAAAATAAAAAGAACAAGGTCCTAGCGTGTGCAAAATAAAAAGAAGAAGGGCCTAGCATGTGCAAAATTGCAAGAACAAGGGCCTAACGTGTGCAAAATTGCAAGAACAAGGGCCTAGCGAGTGCAAAATAGCAAGAGCAAGGGCCTAGCATGTGCAAGAAATCAAGAACAAGGGCCTAGCGTTCGCGAAATAGCAAGAACAAGGGCCTAGCGTGTACAAAATAAAAAGAACAAGGGTCTAGCATGTGCAAAATTGCAAGAACAAGGGCCTAGCGTGTGCAAAATAAAAAGAACAAGGGCATAGCGTGTGCAAAATAGCAAGAACAAAAGCCTAGCGTGTGCAAAATAAAAAGAACAAGGGCCTAGCGTGTGCAAAATAAAAAGAACAAGGATCTAGCGTGTGCAAAATTGCAAGAACAAAGGCCTAACGTGTGCAAAATTGCAAGAACAAGGGCCTAGCGAGTGCAAAATAGCAAGACCAAGGGCCTAGCATGTGCAAAAAATCAAGAACAAGGGCCTAGCGTTCGCGAAATAGCAAGAACAAGGGCCTAGCGTGTGCAAAATAAAAAGAACAACGGTCTAGCATGTGCAAAATTGCAAGAGCAAGGGCCTAGCATGTGCAAAATGAAAAGAACAAGGGCGTAGCGTGTGCAAAATAAAAAGAACAAGGGCATAGCGTGTGCAAAATAAAAAGAACAAGGGCCTAGCGTGTGCAAAATAAAAAGAACAAGGGCCTAGCGTGTGCAAAATTGCAAGAACAAGGGCCTAGCGTGTGCAAAATTGCAAGAACAAGGGCCTAGTGAGAATAAAATAGCAAGAGCAAGGGCCTAGCGTGTGCAAAAAATCAAGAACAAGTGCCTAGCGTTTGCGAAATTGCAAGAACAAGGGCCTAGCGTGTACAAAATAAAAAAAACAAGGGTCTAGCATGTGCAAAATTGCAAGAACAAGGGCTTAGCGTGTGCAAAATAAAAAGAACAAGGGCACAGCGTGTGCAAAATAGCCAGAACAAAGGCCTAGCGTGTGCAAAATAAAAAGAACAAGGGCCTAGCGTGTGCAAAATAAAAAGAACAAGGGCCTAGCGTTTGCAAAATTGCAAGAACAAGGGCCTAGCATGTGCAAAATTGCAAGAACAAGGGCTTAACGAGTGCAAAATAGCAAGAGCAAGGGCCTAGCGTGTGCAAAAAATCAAGAACAAGGGCCTAGCGTTCGCGAAATAGCAACAACAAGGGCCTAGCGTGTGCAAAATAAAAAGAACAAGGGTCTAGCATGTGCAACATTGCAAGAACAAGGGCCTAGCGTGTGCAAAATAAATAGAACAAGGGCATAGCGTGTGCAAAATAGCAAGAACAAGGGCCTAGCGTGTGCAAAATAAAAAGAACAAGGGCCTAGCGTGTGCAAAATAGCAAGAACAAGGGCCTAGCGTGTGCAAACTTGCAAGAACAAGGGCCTAGCGTGTACAAAATTGCAAGAACAAGGGCCTAGCGAGTGCTAAATAGCAAGAGCAAGGGCCTAGCGTGTGCAAAAAATCAAGAACAAGGGCCTAGCGTTCGCGAAATAGCAAGAACAAGGGCCTAACATGTGCAAAATAAAAAGAACAAGGGTCTAGCATGTGCAAAATTGCAAGAACAAGGGTCTAGAGTGTGCAAAATAAAAAGAACAAGGGCATAGCGTGTGCAAAATAGCAAGAACAAGGGCCTAGCATGTGCAAAATACAAGAATAAGGGCCTAGCGTGTGCAAAATAAAAAGAACAAGGGCCTAGCGTGTGCAAAATTGCAAGAACAAGGGCCTAGCGTGTGCAAAATAGCAAGACCAAGGGCCTAGCGTATGCAACAAATCAAGAACAAGGGCCTTGTGTTCGCGAAATAGCAAGAACAAGGGCGTAGCGTGTGCAAAATAAAAAGAACAAGGGTCTAGCATGTGCAAAATTGCAAGAACAAGGGCATAGCGTGTGCAAAATAAAAATAACACGGGCATAGCGTGTGCAAAATAAAAAGAACAAGGGCCTAGCGTGTGCAAAATTGCAAGAACAAGGGCCTAGCGTGTGCAAAATAAAACAAACAAAGGCATAGCGTGTGCAAAATAGCAAGAACAAGGGCCTAGCATGTGCAAAATACAAGAACAAGGGCCTAGCGTGTGCAAAATAAAAAAAACAAGGGCCTAGCGTGTGCAAAATTGCAAGAACAAGGGCCTAGCGTGTGCGAAATTGCAAGAACAAGGGCCTAGCGAGTGCAAAATAGCTAGAGCAAAGGCCTAGCGTGTGCAAAAAATCAAGAACAAGGGCATAGGTTTCGCAAAATAGCAAGAACAAGGGCCTAGCGTGTGCAAAATCAAAAGAACAAGGGCATGGCGTGTGCAAAATAGCAAGAACAAGGGCCTAGCGTGTGCAAAATAAAAAAAACAAGGGCCTAGCGAGTGCAAAATAAAAAGAACAAGGGTCTAGCATGTGCAAAATTGCAAGAACAAGGGCCTAGCGTGTGCAAAATTGCAAGAACAAGGGCATAGCGTGTGCAAGATTGCAAGAACAAGGGCCTAGCTTGTGCAAAGTAAAAAGAACAAGGGCCTAGCGTGTGCAAAATAAAAAGAACAAGAGCCTAGCGTGTGCAAAATAAAAAAAACAAGGGCCTAGCGTGTGCAAAATTGCAACAACAAGGGCCTAGCGAGTGCAAAATAGCAAGAACAAGGGCCTAGCGTGTGCAAAAAA
>CANXME010001485.1:0-29643 GCA_948144175.1 Closterium sp. NIES-65 | reverse complement strand
CCGGCCTCACGCGGCCCTGCCGCCGGCTCTGACGCGGCCCCGCCCCGGTTCTTTCACGCGGCCCTGCCGCCCCATTTGCAGCAGTCGGGCAGCCGTGCAGCCGAGCCGCCCGGGAGCCGAGCCGCCCTACGCTCGAGCCGCCCTGTCGCCGAGCCGCCCGGGAGCCGAGCCGCCCTGCCCCCGAGCCGCCCTGCCGCCGAGCCGCCCGGGAGCCAAGCCGCCCTGCACCCGAGCCGCCCTGCCGCCGAGCCGCCCGGGAGCCGAGCCGCTGTGCACCCGAGCCGCCCGGTCGCAGAGCCGCCTTTTTGCAAAGCTGCACGACCTGCCCTGCCTGGTGAGCACAGTCCCACTGCCACTGCGTGCTCTTCCCCTACTGCTTGCACTGCTTTGCTCTCGTCGCCATGGCTACCCCTAGTGTCCTAGCTTTTGACGCTGAGGGTCGCGCCATTGATTTTGAGGTCTGGTTAGACGACCTGCAGCTGTTCTTACAGTGCGACAGAGCAGACGGCCTCTCTCTCTTTGACCTCACCTCTGGCGCCTCTCCTGCTCCTGCTGCTGATGCTGATCCCACTGTGCGCTCTCAGTGGGCCACCCGCGATGCTGCTGCACGTCTTGCTGTGCGTCGCCACCTCCCTACCTCTGAGCGCGCGCACTTTAGTCAGTACAAGAGTGCTCAGACCTTGTACGACGCTGTAGTTGCGCGCTACTCCTCCCCTGCCACTGCTGCACTGAGCCGTCTCATGCTTCCCTACCTCTTTCCTGACCTCTCTGCCTTTCCCACTGTCGCTGACCTCATTACGCACCTCCGCACTAGTGACACTCGCTACCGCGCCGCCCTTCCTGCTGAGTTCTGCGCTAAGAACCCACCCCCCATGTACATCGCTCTCTACTACGTAGTCGCGCGCCTCCCTGACTCCCTTCGCGTCGTCAGGGACCACTTTCTCGCAGTCTGTCCCACCACCCTCATCGTCGACCTCCTCGAGAAGGCCCTCCTCGCAGCGGAGAAGAGCATAGTCGCTGTAGGTGCTTCTCGTGGTGACCCTCGCACCCCCATCTTTGAGGGGTGCTCTCCTTCCCCCTTGCTGCCCTCTGTTGCCTCTGCTGCTGCTGCCGACCTGCTTGGTCTTGAGTCGGTCGGCGCGGCGTCTGCCCCTAGTGGGAGACGTCGCTCCAGCAAGGGCAAGGGGGGCAAGGGCGCGGGTGGAGCTGGAGGGGGCGGTGGCGGTGGCGGCGGTGGCGGCGGAGGGAGTGGGGGTGGCGGCGGGACTAGTGGCGGGGGTGGTGGTGGTGGTGGCAGCAGCGGCGGAGACGGTGGTGGTGGTGGCAGCGGTGGTGGTGGAGGCAGCGGCGGAGGTGGAGGCGGCGGAGGTGGAGGCGGTGGAGGCGGCAGCGGAGGAGGCGGTGGTGGTGGAGGAGGTGGAGCTGGTCAACGTGGTACCCAGCAGCGTAGCGGCGGTGGTGGTGGCCAGCGCTCGCAGCGGCAGCAGCAGCAGCGCTCGCGGGATATCCCTCCGCCTCAGCAGCTTCGTGAGTGGTACGCTGGGCGTCAGAGGGGTGGGGGTACTGGTCCCTGCACCTACGTTCTTCGTTCCGGCGACCGCGCGGGTGAGCAGTGTGGGGGTGCCCACGCCACCCAGCGCTGCTTTGGCCGCCTGACGGACGCTTGGCGTCAGCAGTTCCCCGGGGCTAGTGAGATCCCTCACTGGGATGAGCTTCTTAGGGCTGGTGTAGCGATCTTTGATCTTGATTTTGATGCTATCCTTGCTGCTATGTATGCTGTGACTTATAGTGAGGAGAATGAGGGTTACCGGTGTTTCCAGCCCGACCCGGGCATTGGTACTGCTGCGCTAGGTGCTTGTGAGGCTGCTGCTCTAGGTGCCAGTGCGTCTGCGCTCTCAGGTACTGGTGAGACTACGCTCTCAGGTACTGCGTCGTCCTCGTCCTCCCTCACTTTCACACTTGACTCCGGGGCTTCTCGCTCCTTCTTTCGAGACCGCACTACCCTTACGCCGCTCGGCCGGCCGGTTGCAGTCTCCCTTGCTGACCCCTCTGGGGGTCCTGTCCTGTCTCACTTCTCCACTGTCCTCCCGTGTCCGGCTGCCCCTTCGGGCACCCTGTCTGGTCTGTACCTTCCCTCGTTCTCTACGAACTTGGTGAGTGGCGCGGACCTGCAGGATGTGGGGGTTCACCAGTTTACTCCTGCGAGTCAGCGGGTGACCCACTGCACGGAGGCACGCACAAGCCGACACCTTGCCACGTTCTCGCGTCGGCCGGGGTCGAGTCTCTACACCCTGACCGTTGAGTCTCCTCCTGTCCCTGCGTCTGGTCAGGTGGCTGCGTCAGGTCATGTGCTTGCTGCTGCGTCCCAGTCAGGTCCTGAGTCTGCCCCCTGTTCTTGTCGCCTCCTGTCTCACGAGACTCTCCTGTGGCACCACCGTCTTGGCCACCCCTCCTTGCCCCGTCTTCGGAGCATGGCTTCCCGTGTCCTTGTCTCTGGTCTTCCCCAGTCTCTCCCTCCTCTCCCCTCCGGGCCAGGACCTTCCTGTGTCCCCTGTGTCGAGGGTCGCCTCCGGGCTACTCCTCACTCCTCCCACTTCCCCCCGACAGAGGCTCCCCTGCAGACGCTTCACATGGATGTGTGGGGCCCAGCCCCCGTCCGTGGGCAGGGTCACGAGCGCTACTTCCTGTTGGTGGTTGACGACTATTCGCGTTACACCACAGTCCTCCCCTTGCGCAGCAAGGGTGCGGTCACTGAGGTGCTGATCGACTGGATCCGCGAGGCTCGTCTCCAGCTCAGAAAGAGCTTTGGCTCGGACTTTCCTGTTCTGCGTCTGCACTCGGACAGAGGCGGAGAGTTCTCTTCTCGCCTTCTGCGGGACTACTGTCGTGCACGGGGGATCCGCCAGACCTTCACGCTTCCGGACTCACCACAGCAAAATGGGATTGCTGAGCGCCGCATTGGCATGGTCATGGATGTCGCTCGTACGTCCATGATGCATGCGGCTGCCCCCCATTTTCTGTGGCCGTTTGTGGTGAGGTACGCGGCGCATCAGCTCAACCTTCACCCCCGGGTCTCTCGGCCTGCGATGTCCCCAGCCTTGCTGTGGACGGGGAAGGTTGGCGATGCGTCTGTGTTCCATGTCTGGGGATCTCGGGCGTTTGTCCGCGACTTGTCTGCGGACAAGCTGTCCCCTCGTGCTGCTCCCTGTGTTTTCCTTAGCTTCCCCACTGACGCCCCAGGGTGGCAGTTTTACCACCCCTCCTCTCGTCGTGTTCTGTCCTCCCAGGACGTCACGTTCGACGAGTCAGTCCCCTTCTACCGTCTCTTCCCCTACCGCACTCCTTCCCTCCCCCCTCCCCCGGACTTCCTTGTGCCGGTTCCCCCCCCGGTAGACCCCCTCCCCCCTCAGGTTCTTGCCCCCTCAGGTGTGTCCCAGGTAGACGCCGTTGACCCGGTCGAGGTTACTGGTGACTCTGGTGCTGCTGCGGGTGCTGAGCCTGGGGGTGCTGACTCTGGGGGTGCTGTGCGCGGGGGTGCTGAGCCTGGGGGTGCTACTGCTGGGGGTGCTGGGCCTGAGGGTGCTACTGCGGAGGGTGCAGAGCCTGGGGGTGCTGAGCCGGGGGGTGCTGTGCCTGGAGGTGCTGGGTCTGGGGATGCTGGGTCGGGAGCTGCTGAGCCTGGGGGTGCTGCGCCTGGAGCTGTTGAGCCTGGGGTTTCTCCTGCTGCTGCGTCTTGCCGGGAGCCCCTCTCTCCACAGGAGCTGCGCGAGTGGTTCGCTCGCCGCTGGAGGCGTGCTGCTGAGTCTGGAGGTGCTGCTGGAGCTGGAGCTGGAGCTTCTTCGACCGTCGAGGGTGCGGGTGCTGCCGGTCCCGGATCTTCTGGACCTGCGGGTCCTCCTGGAGCTGGAGCTGCTGAGGGCGTTGGGGCTGAGCCTACTGCTGTTGGTCCTGCCGCTGGAGGTGTGGGTGGCGCTGGCGCTGTCGCTGAGGGTGCTGGTGCTGTCCCTGCTGAGTCTGGAGCTGCTGCGCGGCCTCGGCCGTACTTTGTTCCGCTCCTGCAGCAGGTTCTTGGTCTTTCTCCTCCAGTAGAGGGTCCACCGCCTGTCCAGTCGCAGTCCCTGCTGGAGCCTTCCTCTCCACTGCCTGCTCCCTCTCCTTACACTGGTCCTACTGGAGGTCTTACTGAGCGTCGTGAGCCTGCGTCTCGTCCCGCGTCGCCTGTTCGTGCTGCTCGCGCTAGTGGTCGCGGTTCGCGTCAGCGTCCTCCTCCTGTCCCTGCCACGCACCGGATGTCTTTGCGTCCGTCCACTGCTCCTCTGCGTGCCCCTTTGCCTTCTCCTCCTGAGTCCTCTCTTCCTGCGCTTGCCGACCCTGAGTCGGACTCTCTTCGGGCTGCCAGTCCTACTGTCACGCGTCTGCTTGCTACTGTCGTCACTGACCCCTCTTTTGAGTCCACTGCTGCGTCTGCTCTAGTCGCTGAGCTCGTCAACTTTGCTGCTCGCTGTCGTCTCGACTACGCTGCTAGTCTGGTTGCTGAGTCTGCGTCTGTCTGTCCTCCGTCCGTCGGGGGTGAGTGTGCTCTTGGCACGGACGTCCTAGAGGACAGGCAGGAGGAGTTACAGTGTCTAGCGGCTGCTTCACCTCATCTCGCGTCTGTACTGCTTGCCCCTGAGGGAGACCCGGATGCACTAGACATCCCGACTACGCGTTCTTACGCGGAGGCCGTAGAGGGTCCCTACTCCTCTCAGTGGCAGGCAGCTATGGATGCAGAGATGGCTTCCTGGAAGTCCACAGGCACCTACGTTGACGAGGTTCCCCCTCCTGGGGCGAACATCGTCAGTGGCATGTGGATCTTCAGGGTGAAGCGGCCGCCGGGCTCTCCACCTGTCTTCAAGGCACGGTACGTTGCTCGTGGCTTCAGTCAGCGGCAGGGAGTTGACTACTTTCAGACCTTCTCTCCCACCCCGAAGATGACTACTCTTCGGGTGCTGCTGCACATAGCCGCTCAGCGCGACTACGAGCTTCACTCTCTCGACTTCAGCACTGCGTTCTTGCAGGGTAGCCTGCACGAGGAGATCTGGCTTCGCCGTCCACCTGGCTTCACTGGGACTTTCCCTCCTGGCACCCAGTGGAGCCTCCGACGGCCAGTCTACGGTCTCCGCCAGGCACCGCGTGAGTGGCACGACACACTGAGGACTACGCTTGCGGCTCTTGGGTTTGCTCCTTCTACTGCTGACCCGTCGCTGTTTCTTCGCACCGACACTTCCCTGCCGCCGTTCTACATCCTCGTGTACGTCGACGACTTGGTCTTTGCCACAGCTGACACTGCTGGACTCGCCTACGTGAAGTCCGAGCTGCTGAAGAGACACACGTGCACTGACCTGGGTGAACTGCGCAGCTACCTTGGCTTGCAGATCACTCGGGACAGAGCACGCCGCACCATTACCTTGACTCAGTCACACATGGTGCAGCAGGTCCTTCAGCGCTTCGGCTTCACGTACTCCTCGCCTCAGGCCACTCCTCTGCCTACTCGCCACTCACTCTCAGCTCTGCCTTCGGATGAGTCCGTAGAGTCGAGTCGTCCGTATGCAGAGCTTGTTGGCTGCCTCATGTACCTGATGACCTGCACACGACCTGACCTTGCATACCCTCTGAGCATTCTTGCACGCTATGTTGCTCCTGGGAGACACAGACCAGAGCACATGGCTGCAGCGAAGAGGGTATTGCGCTACCTGTGCAGTACGTCGGGCATGGGGCTAGTGCTTGGAGGGCGGAGTCCAGTGGTCCTTACCGGCCACGCGGACGCTTCTTGGGCTGACAACCAGGCTACGCAGCGGTCGTCACAGGGTTACACCTTCAGCCTTGGTTCCGGCTCTGTCTCGTGGCGGTCTACTCGCTCGTCTTCGGTTCTCGGCTCCAGTTGTGAGGCTGAGATCTACGCCGGGGCCATGGCTGCACAGGAGCTTCGCTGGCTCACCTACCTGCTGACTGACCTTGGAGAGCCGCCTCGTTCTCCTCCAGTGCTGTACGTAGACAACAAGGCCATGCTGGCCTTGTGTCGAGAGCAGCGCTTGGAGCACAGAACGAAGCACATTGCTCTCCGCTACTTCCTTGCTCGTGAGCTGCAGCAGCGTGGTCAGTTGCGACTTGCGTACGTGGCCTCTGAGGCCAACACTGCTGATGTGTTCACCAAGGCACTCGCGCCTTGTGACCATCAGCGCTTTTGCACCCAGCTGGGTCTTGTGCCTGTCTTGCCTCACTTGCTCTCCTCTTGACTTCACTTGTACTGTGACATATATATATACCTGCTCTTGCTTGTCTAGTTTTATATATATGTCTGTACTCCTGCACGTGAACTGGCCTCTGGCCCTGCTCTTGTGCTCGGACTGTGTGGTGACTTTGTGATCCACCCTGAGCTTGCTTTACTTTGCTTGACTGGTCTTGTAACCCCTTGTTCTCCCCCACTTTTCCTATGGGGGTGTGTCAAACATTATATATGTTATGCTTGTGTAGGCTACAGTGGGTTAGCCTATAGGGGGTACACAATTCTAGGGTTTCCTACTTGTACTCATTTCACTGCTAGTTCATTCATTCCTGTTTACTTGTTTCACACTAGCGTGTGCAAAATTGCAAGAACAAGGGCCTAGCGTGTGCAAAATAGCAAGAACAAGGGCCTAGCATGTGCAAAATAGCAATAACAAGGACCTAGCGTGTGCAAAATTGCAAGAACAAGGGCCTAGCGTGTGCAAAATTGCAAGAACAAGGGCCTATTATGTGCAAAATAGCAAGAACAAGGGCCTAGCGTGTGCAAAATTGCAAGAACAAGGGTCTAGCGTGTGCAAAATAGCAAGAACAAGGGCCTAGCGTGTGCAAAATTCCAAGAACAAGGGCCTAGCGTGTGCAAAATTGCAAGAACAAGGGTCTAGCGTGTGCAAAATAGCAAGAACAAGGGCCTAGCGTGTGTAAAATTGCAAGAACAAGGGCATAGCGTGTGCAACATTACAAGAACAAGGGTCTAGCGTGTGCAAAATTGCAAGAACAAGGGTCTAGCGTGTGCAAAATAGCAAGAACAAGGGCATAGCGTGTGCAAAACTGCAATAACAAGGGTCTAGCATGTGCAAAATTGCAAGAACAAGGTCCTATCGTGTGCAAAATTGCAATAACAAGGGTCTAGCGTGTGCAAAATAGCAAGAACAAGGGCCTAGCGTGTGCAAAATTGCAAGAACAAGGGCCTAGTGTTTGCAAAATTGCAAGAACAAGGGTCTAGCGTGTGCAAAATTGCAAGAACAAGGGCATAGCGTGTGCAAAATTGCAAGAACAAGGGTCTAGCGTGTGCAAAATAGCAAGAACAAGATCCTAGCGTGTGCAAAACTGCAAGAACAAGGGCCTAGCGTGTGCGAAATTGCAAGAACAAGGGTCTAGCGTGTGCAAAATAGCAAGAACAAGGGCCTAGCGTGTGCAAAATTTCAAGAACAAGGGCCTAGCGTGTGCAAAATTGCAAGAACAAGGGCCTAGCGTGTGCAAAATTGCAAGAACAAGGGCCTAGCGTGTGCAAAATTGCAAGAACAAGGGTCTAGCGTGTGCAAAATAGCAAGAACAAGGGCCTAGCCTGTGCAAAATTGCAAGAACAAGGGCCTAGCGTCTGCAAAATTGCAAGAACAAGGGCCTAGCGTGTGCAAAATTGCAAGAACAAGGGCCTAGCATGTTCAAAATAGCAAGAACAAGGGCCTAGCGTGTGCAAAATAGCAAGAACAAGGGCCTAGCGTGTGCAAAATAGCAAGAACAAGGGTCTAGCGTGTGCAAAATTGCAAGAACAAGGGCCTAGCGTGTGCCAAATTGCAAGAACAAGGGCCTAGCGTGTGCAAAATAGCAAGAACAAGGGCCTAGCGTGTGCACAATTGCAAGAACAAGGGCCTAGCGTGTGCAAAATAGCAAGAACAAGGGCCTAGCGTGTGCAAAATTGCAAGAACAAGGGTCTAGCGTGTGCAAAATAGCAAGAACAAGGGCATAGCGTGTGCAAAATTGCAAGAACAAGGGTCTAGCCTGTGCAAAATAGCAAGAACAAGGGCCTAGCGTGTGCAAAATTGCAAGAACAAGGGCCTAGCGTGTGCAAAATTGCAAGAACAAGGGCCTAGCGTGTGCAAAATTGCAAGAACCAGGGCCTAGCGTGTGTAAAATTGCAAGAACAAGGGCCTAGCGTCTGCAAAATTGCAAGAACAAGGGCCCAGAGTGTGCAAAATAGCAAGAACAAGGGCCTAGCGTGTGCAAAATTGCAAGAACAAGGGTCTAGCATGTGCAAAATAGCAAAAACAAGGGCCTAGCGTGTGCAAAATTGCAAGAACAAGGGTCTAGCGTGTGCAAAATTGCAAGAACAAGGGCCTAGCGTGTGCA
Organism: Closterium sp. NIES-65; assembly: GCA_948144175.1. Lineage (NCBI taxonomy): Eukaryota > Viridiplantae > Streptophyta > Zygnematophyceae > Desmidiales > Closteriaceae > Closterium > Closterium sp. NIES-65. The sequence continues at coordinate 21,252 of CANXME010001485.1, read as the reverse complement.
AAATTGCAAGAACAAGGGCCTAGCGTGTGCAAAATTGCAAGAACAAGGGTCTAGCGTGTGCAAAATTGCAAGAACAAGGGCCTAGCGTGTGCAAAATTGCAAGAACAAGGGCATAGCGTGTGCAACATTACAAGAACAAGGGCCTAGCGTCTGCAAAATTGCAAGAACAAGGGTCTAGCGTGTGCAAAATAGCAAGAACAGGGGCCTAGCATGTGCAAAATTGCAAGAACAAGGGCCTAGCGTGTTCAAAATTGCAAGAACAAGGGCCTAGCGTGTGCAATATTGCAAGAACAAGGGCCTAGAGTGTGCAAAATAGCAAGAACAAGGGCCTAGCGTGTGTCAAATAGCAAGAACAAGGGCGTAGCGTGTGCAAAATAGCAAGAACAAGGGCCTAGCGCGTGCAAAATTGCAAGAACAAGGGCCTAGCGTGTGCAAAATAGCAAAAACTAGGGCCTAGCGTGTGCAAAATAGCAAAAACTAGGGCCTAGCGCTTGCAAAATTGCAAGAACAAGGGTCTAGCGTGTGCAGAATTGCAAGAACAAGGGCATAGCCTGTGCAAAATTGCAAGAACAACGATCTAGCATGTGCAAAATTGCAAGAACAATGGCATAGCGTGTGCAACATTACAAGAACAAGGGTCTAGCGTGTGCAAAATTGCAAGAACAAGGGTCTAGTGTGTGCAAAATAGCAAGAACAAGGGCATAGCGTGTGCAAAATTGCAAGAACAAGGGTCTAGCGTGTGCAAAATTGCAAGAACAAGGTCCTAGCGTGTGCAAAATTGCAAGATCAAAGGTCTAGCGTGTGCAAAATAGCAAGAAAAAGGGCCTAGCGTGTGCAAAATTGCAAGAACAAGGGCCTAGCGTGTGCAAAATTGCAAGAACAAGGGTCTAGCGTGTGCAAAATAGCAAGAACAAGGGCATAGCGTGTGCAAAATTGCAAGAACAAGGGTCTAGCTTGTGCAAAATAGCAAGAACAAGATCCTAGCATGTGCAATATTGCAAGAACAAGGGCCTAGCGTGTGCAAAATTGCAAGAACAAGGGTCTAGCGTGTGCAAAATAGCAAGAACAAGGGCCTAGCGTGTGAAAAATTGCAAGAACAAGGTCCTAGCGTGTGCAAAATTGCAAGAACAAGGGCCTAGCGTGTGCAAAATTGCAAGAACAAGGGCCTAGCGTGTGCAAAATTGCAAGAACAAGGCCCTAGCGTGTGCAAAGTTGCAAGAACAAGGGTCTAGCGTGTGCAAAATAGCAAGAACATGTTGAGTGATGCTACCATTCGCATTCACGTCTGTCTGCCTCCCATCATATGTTCGTGCGTTGCATGCGTGTTGTGAGTGTGTGCAGAAATTTGTGTTTTGTGCGGTTTGGTTTTTCTGAGTGTGTGTGTGTGAATGTTATTTGGCTTGAGCAGATATCTGAAGTGACTCCTCTGCTCAAGAGCTTTCCGAGGAACCAAGTATCGCTTCAATCGGAGCACGAACAAGAAAGTTACGAACGTTGGAGTTCGTATGCTTTTGATATTTGGTTGTGGTGACTATGGGAAGTTGTGGGGTTGACTCAATATGGGGTACAGACTTTTAAGGGTTGGGAAATTCGTCTTTTCTACTGTAGTTTCTGCCAAATGGTTGGGAGAAACCAAACCAGGCTTGCAAGTGTGGCCAAGTTGGGTTGAGGTGGATTGTGGAGGTTGGGATAGTGACAAAGGTCAAAGTTGGGTTGCCTATGGGGAAGGGAATTGTATGGCATGGGGTTTCCTTGGTTGGGGACTCTCTTGGGACCTTCCCTCTCGTGCTCCTCATCCCTTCCACCTGGTTTAGTGCTACTCCAATTCTCTTGTGTGAACTTTGTGATTGAGTTAAGATTCTATGGCAGCATACCCCCTAGTGCGCCGAAATTGATAGCTCAAGAAATACTTCACCTTTTCGCATGATTCAACTGGGGAATTGTAGCCACGGAGTAGAGCTACAACATATTCGAGTTTGATGAAGTTTTGACTGTGAACGTTTCGTCGACGGCGTTTCTTGTGTTCAGAAACTAGGCCCAACGATGTTGAGATATTTTTGCTACTAAACTTCATAGACTCCGTCCTCAGTCTCTTACAAGTGGTATCAGAGCTGATTAAGGACCTTTTGGGGAGTCTACTGAAGTGTGAAGACCCTCCTAGACCCACCATGGCCTGTGGGCGTGCCTAAGTGGGGTTCTATAGGTTGGATGTGACTTCCGCTAAGGGGAAACTCTGCCAAAATTTTGTTGGCGCCGACACTTGTGAAAATATTGTGGGACTTTGGTGTGGACAGCAAAGGGGGAGCTGAAATTGTGATTGGGAGCAGAGAAGATGAGTCAAGGAAGTGGAGATGCAGTTGAGAAGAGGAGTGAACCGCCACCATCCAAGATTGAAGCTTTGGATGGCTCCAACTATGAGGAATGGAGCGGGCGGATGCGGAGCGCCTTCAAGCGCTACAAGCTGCTGAAAATTGCAATGGGAGAGGAGAAGATGCCAGGGGAAGGAGATGCCCGCGATCGGTGGATTGAGAAGAGCGCGGTGCTGTACGACCTCATCCTCCAATCGGTCAACAATGACATGTTCCAGCACATCAAGGATTTGGTGGAGCTCGATGACTCGGGACCAAAGGCGTGGAAGCTGCTACGCGACGTGGTTCAGCCCAACACGCTGCCGATGGTGATTGTGTTGGAGAAGGAGCTGGCTGCCCTCTCCATGAAACCGGGAGATGATGTGAAACCAGTCCTTGACAAGATCAAGGACACCTATGCGAGGATGGCAGCGGCGGGCAGCGAAGTGTCGCAGATGCAACAGTGCACCAAGATCATCTCGGTGCTTGACAACTCGTGGGACAACCTCATCCCCACCCTCAACGTTCAGCAGGACAAGTGGACGCCTGAGTGGCTACGGCAGCAGATCCTGCAGGAGGACTTCCGCAGGCGCCACACGGGAGGTGGTGCTGTTATCAAAACTGCTGAGGGGTATGGAGCTGCAAGAGGCAGCAGAGGGAGAGGGGGAGGGAGAGGCCGAGGTCGTGGGAGAGGCTTTGGCAGAGGGAGAGGCCGAGGTGACTACAATGAGGGGCATGGGAGCTCTGGTGGCAAGGGGAGCACCCGAATGGAGGGTGCGTGCTGGTACTGCAAGAAGGCTGGACACCCGTGGTTCAAGTGTTTCAGCCGGCCTGAAGGATGGGCGCCCCCAGGCATGAAGCCGCCAAGTGGTGAACGTGCACGAGGTGGCGCTGTGCAAGGTTCAGGTGCACAAGGTGATGGTGCACAAGGTAAAGCCGACCCTAGGATGTTCCTCATGGTTGAGGATGTGCAAGGGAGTGGGGGTGATGTGGGTTCAGTTGGGAAGGTTGTGATGCACCCCCTCACTCACTGGGTGATCGATTCAGGTTGCACGAGTCATATGACCCCACGGGCAGATTTGCTTGATGAGGTAAAACCTCCTGGGAAGATCAAGTTTGTGGCTGCCGCTTCAGGTGCTTTGCTCCCTGTGATTGGTGTTGGGAATGCCAAGGTGATGGGAGCCAATGGAGAGCTTGTGGGGCTTGGGAATGTGCTGTTGGTTGAAGGTTTGTCCGCTAACCTTCTTTCTGTGCGTCGGCTGCAGAAGAGCAAGGCTGAAGTTACCTTCGGCCCAGCCAGCTGCCGTGCAAAGCTTGGGAAGTTGCTGCTGTGGAACTTGGAGGAGAAGAGCAGCTGCATCAAGGACCTATGGCAGCTGCCCATCATCCCTTGGAAGGGGAAACCACCAGCAACAGCAAAGGCAGCGGGAGCGGCTAAAGCAACTGCGGGAGGAGAGGAGTCTGCACCAACTGCTGCGGCCATGGATGTAGTCAAGAAGGTGCAGCAGCCACAACAGCCACATGGTGAGGTGCTTGCTGGTGTGGATGCGACAGCTGCATGGGCAAAGGCTTCATCTGGGAGTGGTGAGGCTGATTGGGAGACGTGGCATGAGAGGCTGTGCCATGTGAACATTCCTATGCTGCAGAAGTTGGTTAAGGATGGGTGCTTGAAGGGGCTGGAGGTGAAGGGGGGAGCAAAGGAGATTGGGAGCTGCCCTACCTGCCTTGAGACCAAATTCACGAAGTTTCCCTTCAGCAGCAGCACAGGACCAGCGAAGGCACCACTTGCACTAGTACACATGGATGTGGTGGGCCCCACGAGGGCCCTTTCTCTCTCGGGCAGCCGCTACTTCTTGACAATTGTGGACGACCACACACGTGCGGTGTGGGTGTACCCTCTCAAGACTAAGGGGGAGGTGGCAGCGGCTGTTCTTAAGGAGTGGATGCCGAGAGCACAAAGGGAGAGCGGACACAAGGTGAAGGTGATCTGCACTGACAACGGAGGAGAGTTCATCGGCGCTGATTTTGAGAAGGAGCTGAAGCGGAAGGGGATCCAGCATCAACTCACAGTGCCTTAAAACCCTCAGCAGAATGGCGTGGCTGAGCGGTTCAACCGGACCCTGCAGGAAGGTGCTCGCACTCTCCTTGAGCGTGCAGGGCTGCCGGATCCGTTTTGGGTGACAGCACTGCGGCAGGTCGTTGTTGTGAAGAACCGGGTGCTGGCGACTGTGGGGGACAAGCAATGGGTCCCCTACACCAAGTGGTATGGGAGTGCGCCTGCAGTCAACATGCTGAGAACTTATGGCTGCATGGTGGTGTTTCATGTGCCTAAGGAGAAGAGGGGAAAACTGGAAGCTTCTGGGAGATGGGGTGTGCACTTGGGGCTTGCTAAGGATCACAAGGGCTGGCTGATTTGGGACTTGACCAGCCAGCAGCTGACTGTGTCAAGGGATGTGAAGTTCCTTGAGTCCTTGTACTACAAAGAGTGGAAGCAGCAGCAGCAGCAGAAGCTTCCTACGACACCGCTAATTGTCGAAGCCGATGAGGTGCAGCGGCCTTCGAGGCAGGTGGAGGTTTGTGTCTCCAAGGAGGAGATCTCTGGGGTGACTGATGATGGGGGAGAACCTGAGGTGGAGCAGCAGCAGCAGCAGGAGGAGCAAGGTGCTCCACAAGGTGCCGGACGTACGGCTGACCGTCCTAGGAGGGATGTGCGCCCTCCTAACAGACTGACCTATGCAAGCCGTGGCAAGCCAAAGGTGGTGAGGGCTGGGAGTGTGGCTGAGCAGTGTGATGAGGATGAGATAGCACACTGCTACTGGGCAGCCGTCCCTGAGCCCAAGACGCTAGCTGAGGCATTGAGCGGGCCCGATGCTGAAAAGTGGAAGCAGAGTGTGAAGGAGGAGTACGATTCTTTGTTAGAGAATGAGACGTGGGAGCTGTGTGAGCTGCCACCCGGGAAGAAGGCCATTTCTTCCAAGCTGATTTTCAGGCACAAGTACGGACCTGATGGGGCGCTGACCCGCTACAAGTCAAGGCTTGTGGCTAAGGGGTTTCAGCAGACAAAGGGAAAGGACTTCAACGAGCTCTATGCTCCTGTGGGGAAAGGCACAACACTTCGGGTGTCATTGGCAATGGCAGCAAACCGTGGATGGCGGGTGAAGCAGATGGACATCACCACCGCCTTCCTTAATGGGATCATTATGGAGGAGCTGTACATGTTACAGCCTAAGGGTTTGGATGATGGGAGCGGCAGGGTGTGCAGGCTGAAGAAGGCCATCTATGGCCTGAAGCAGGCTCCTCGTGCATGGTACCACAAGTTAGAGGAGACTCTGCTGGCTGGGGGTTTCAAGAAGAGTGAGTGTGATCACAGCTTGTTCCTGCTGCAGGAGAAGGAGCAGTTTCTCATGCTCCTGGTGTATGTGGACGACATCCTGCTCTTCTCTGATTCGTCTGCAATGATTGAGCATGTGGAGGAGATGCTGGAGATGCAGTTCAAGTGCTCCAAGATGGGAGATGTGAAGTACTATTTAGGGATGCATGTGGAGAGGGACCTTGACAAGGGAGTGTTGAGGTTGCACCAGAGAAAGTATTGTGAGGGGCTGGCTGAGAAGTATGGGCTACAAGATGGAGGAAAGCCAGCCACCCCACTGCCTTCGGGGTTCACTGTGGAGCCCTGTGCTGATGAGGAGGTGGTGGGTGAGAGTGACAGGAAACTTTTTCATTCCATGGTTGGGGCACTCAACTATGCGGCTAACCACACACGGCCTGACATTGCCTTTGCAACATCCAGGCTTGCTAGTGTGGTTTCACGCCCCAGTCATGAGCAGCTGGAAGCGGCCAAGAGGTTGGTCCGCTATGTGAGTGCAACGGCATCAGTGGGTTTGGAGTACAGTGCTGTGAGGCAGAGGCTGCAGAGGGGTGCAGCTGATTTGAGCAAGGGGGAGATGCTCCTGACCTGCTACACTGACGCTAGCTTCAACTCGGTGAAAGCGGATGGCACCAGCATTGGAGGCTATGTGTGCCTGTTCGGAGGTGGTGCAGTGAGCTGGCGCAGTAAGAAGCAGAATGAAGTGGGGCAGTCCTCGTGTGAGACAGAGTACATGGCCCTGCATCATGGGGCAAAGGAGGTGGTGTGGCTGAGGCGTTTGTTGGAGGAGATTGGAGTTGGTCAGAGGGAGCCGACTGTGATTTTCTGTGACAATGAGTCGGCGGTGAAGCTAGCGAAGAATGCTTGTCTTCATGGGCTGACCAAACACATCAGGCCTAAGTGGCACTGGGTGAGAAGGCTCCTGGACAAGGAGGTGCGGCTGGAGATTGTGAAGACCCATCAGCAGGCGGCTGACATTCTCACCAAGCGCCTGGCTGAATCTGAGCATTGGAAGGGCATGAAGCTTGCGGGGATGAGTGTGCATTGAGGTTGCATGCTTGAGCTATGACATGTGGGATGATGGTTGGCAGCCAGAGGGGGAGTTTGTTGAGTGATGCTACCATTCGCATTCACGTCTGTCTGCCTCCCATCATATGTTCGTGCGTTGCATGCGTGTTGTGAGTCTGTGCAGAAATTTGTGTTTTGTGCGGTTTGGTTTTTCTGAGTGTGTGTGTGTGTGAATGTTATTTGGCTTGAGCAGATATCTGAAGTGACTCCTCTGCTCAAGAGCTTTCTGAGGAACCAAGTATCGCTTCAATCGGAGCACGAACAAGAAAGTTACGAACGTTGGAGTTCGTATGCTTTTGATATTTGGTTGTGGTGACTATGGGAAGTTGTGGGGTTGACTCAATATGGGGTACAGACTTTTGAGGGTTGGGAAATTCGTCTTTTCTACTGTAGTTTCTGCCAAATGGTTGGGAGAAACCAAACCAGGCTGGCAAGTGTGGCCAAGTTGGGTTGAGGTGGATTGTGGAGGTTGGGATAGTGACAAAGGTCAAAGTTGGGTTGCCTATGGGGAAGGGAATTGTATGGCATGGGGTTTCCTTGGTTGGGGACTCTCTTGGGACCTTCCCTCTCGTGCTCCTCATCCCTTCCACCTGGTTTAGTGCTACTCCAATTCTCTTGTGTGAACTTTGTGATTGAGTTAAGATTTTATGGCAGCATACCCCCTAGTGCGCCAAAATTGATAGCTCAAGAAATACTTCACCTTTTCGCATGATTCAACTGGGGAATTGTAGCCACAGAGTAGAGCTAAAACATATTCGAGTTTGATGAAGTTTTGACTGTGAACGTTTCGTCGACGGCGTTTCTTGTGAACTCGACTTTTCTGTTCAGAAACTAGGCCCAACGATGTTGAGATATTTTTGCTACTAATCTTCATAGACTCCGTCCTCAGTCTCTTACAGAACAAGGGCCAAGCGTGTGCAAAATTGCAAAAACAAGGGTCTAGCGTGTGCAAAATTGCAAGAACAACGGCCTAGCGTGTGCAAAATTGAAAGAACAAGGGTCTAGCGTGTGCAAAATTGCAAGAACAAGGGCCTAGCGTGTGCAAAATTGCAAGAACAAGGGCCTAGCGTGTGCAAAATTGCAAGAACAGGGGCCTAGCGTGTGCAAAATTGCAAGAACAAGGGTCTAGCGTGTGCAAAATAGCAAGAACAAGGGCCTAGCGTGTGCAAAATAGCAAGAACAAGGGCCTAGCGTGTGCAAAATTGCAAGAACAGGGGCCTAGCGTGTGCAAAATTGCAAGAACCAGGGCCTAGCGTGTGCAAAATTGCAAGAACAAGGGTCTAGCGTGTGCAAAATAGCAAGAACAAGGGCCTAGCGTGTGCAAAATTGCAAGAACAAGGGCCTAGCGTGTGCAAAATTGCAAGAACAAGGGCCTAGCGTGTGCAAAATTGCAAGAACAAGGGCCTAGCGTGTGCAAAATTGCAAGAACAAGGGCCTAGCGTGTGCAAAAATGCAAGAACAAGGTCGTAGCGTGTGCAAAATAGCAAGAACAAGGGCCTAGCGTGTGCAAAATTGCAAGAACAAGGGTCTAGCGTGTGCAAAATAGCAAGAACAAGGGCATAGCGTGTGCAAAATTGCAAGAACAAGGGCCTAGCGTGTGCAAAATAGCAAGAACAAGGGCCGAGCGTGTACAATATTGCAAGAACAAGGGCCTAGCATGTGCAAAATAGCAAGAACAAGGGCCTAGCGTGTGTAAAATAGCAAGAACAAGGGCCTAGCGTGTGCAAAATAGCAAGAAGAAGGGCCTAGCGTGTGCAAAATTGCAAGAACAAGGGCCTAGCGTGTACAAAATTGCAAGAACAAGGGCCTAGCGTGTGCAAAATTGCAAGAACAAGGGCCTAGCGTGTGCAAAATTGCAAGAACAAGGGCCTAGCGTGTGCAAAATTGCAAGAACAAGGGCCTAGCGTGTGCAAAATTGAAAGAACAAGGGTCTAGCGTGTGCAAAATAGCAAGAACAAGGGCCTAGCGTGTGCAAAATTGCAAGAACAAGGGCCTAGTGTGTGCAAAATTGCAAGAACAAGGGCCTAGCGTGTGCAAGATTGCAAGAACAAGGGCCTAGCGTGTGCAAAAATGCAAGAACAAGGGTCTAGCGTGTGCAAAATTGCAAGAACAAGGGCCTAGCGTGTGCAACATTGCAAGAACAAGGGCCTAGCGTGCGCAAGATTGCAAGAACAAGGGCCTAGCGTGTGCAAAATTGCAAGAACAAGGGCCTAGCATGGGCAAAATTGCAAGAACAAGGGCCTAGCGTGTGCAAAATTGCAAGAACAAGGGCCTAGCGTGTGCAAAATTGCAAGAACAAGGGTCTAGCGTGTGCAAAATAGCGTATGCAAAATTGCAAGAACAAGGGCCTAGCGTGTGCAACATTGCAAGAACAAGGGCCTAGCGTGCGCAAGATTGCAAGAACAAGGGCCTAGCGTGTGCAAAATTGCAAGAACAAGGGCCTAGCATGTGCAAAATTGCAAGAACAAGGGCCTAGCGTGTGAAAAATTGCAAGAACAACGGCATAGCGTGTGCAAAATTGAAAGAACAAGGGTCTAGCGTGTGCAAAATAGCAAGAACAAGGGCCTAGCGTGTGCAAAATTGCAAGAACAAGGGCCTAGTGTGTGCAAAATTGCAAGAACAAGGGCCTAGCGTGTGCAAGATTGCAAGAACAAGGGCCTAGCGTGTGCAAAATTGCAAGAACAAGGGCCTAGCATGTGCAAAATTGCAAAAACAAGGGCCTAGCGTGTGCAAAATTGCAAGAACAAGGGCCTAGCGTGTGCAAAATTGAAAGAACAAGGGTCTAGCGTGTGCAAAATAGCAAGAACAACGGCCTAGCGTGTGCAAAATTGAAAGAACAAGGGTCTAGCGTGTGCAAAATAGCAAGAACAAGGGCCTAGCGTGTGCAAAATTGCAAGAACAAGGGCCTAGTGTGTGCAAAATTGCAAGAACAAGGGCCTAGCGTGTGCAAGATTGCAAGAACAAGGGCCTAGCGTGTGCAAAATTGCAAGAACAAGGGCCTAGCATGTGCAAAATTGCAAAAACAAGGGCCTAGCGTCTGCAAAATTGCAAGAACAAAGGCCTAGCGCGTGCAAAATTGCAAGAACAAGGGCCTAGCGTGTGCAAAATTGCATGAACTAGGGCCTAGCGTGTGCAAAATTACAAGAACAAGGGCCTAGCGTGTGCAAAATTGCAAGAACAAGGGCCTAGCGTGTGCAAAATTGCAAGAACAAGGGCCTAGCGTGTGCAAAATTGCAAGAACAAGGGCCTAGCGTGTGCAAAATTGCATGAACTAGGGCCTTGCGTGTGCAAAATTACAAGAACAAGGGCCTAGCGTGTGCAAAATTGCAAGAACAAGGGCCTAGCGTGTGTAAAATTGCAAGAACAAGTGTCTAGCGTGTGCAAAATAGCAACAACAATGGCCTAGCGTGTGCAAAATTGCAATAACAAGGGTCTAGCGTGTGAAAAATAGCAAGAACAAGGGCCTAGCATGTGCAAAATTGCAAGAACAAGGGCCTAGCGTGTGCAAAATTGCAAGAACAAGGGTCTAGCGTATGCAAAATAGCGTGTGCAAAATTGCAAGAACAAGGGCCTAGCGTGTGCAAAATTGCAAGAACAAGGGCCTAGCGTGCGCAAGATTGCAAGAACAAGGGCCTAACGTGTGCAAAATTGCAAGAACAAGGGCCTAGCGTGTGCAAAATTGCAAAAACAAGGGCCTAGCGTGTGCAAAATTGAAAGAACAAGGGTCTAGCGTGTGCAAAATAGCAAGAACAAGGGCCTAGCGTGTGCAAAATTGCAAGAACAAGGGCCTAGCGTGTGCAAAATTGCAAGAACAAGGGCCTAGCGTGTGCAAAATTGCATGAACTAGGGCCTAGCAAAATTGCAAGAACAAGGGCCTAGCGTGTGCAAAATTGCAAGAACAAGGGCCTAGCGTGTGTAAAATTGCAAGAACAAGTGTCTAGCGTGTGCAAAATAGCAATAACAAAGGCCTAGCGTGTGCAAAATTGCAAGAACAAAGGCCTAGCATGTGCAAAATTGCAAGAACAAGGGCCTAGCGTGTGCAAAATTGCAAGAACAAGGGCCTAGCATGTGCAAAATTGCAAGAATAAGGGCCTAGCGTGTGCAAAATTGCAAGAACAAGGGCCTAGCGTGTGCAAAATTGCAAGAACAAGGGCCTAGCGTGTGCAAAATTGCAAGAACAAGGGCCTAGCGTATGCAACATTGCAAGAACAAGGGCCTAGCGTGTGCAAAATTGCAAGAACAAGGGTCTAGCGTGTGCAAAATAGCAACAACAAGGGCCTAGCGTGTGCAAAATTGCAAGAACAAGGGTCTAGCATGTGCAAAATAGCAAGAACAAGGGCCTAGCGTGTGCAAAATTGCAAGAACAAGGGCCTAGCGTATGCAAAATTGCAAGAACAAGGGTCTAGTGTGTGCAAAATAGCGTGTGCAAAATTGCAAGAACAAGGGCCTAGCGTGTGCAAAATTGCAAGAACAAGGGCCTAGCGTGCGCAAGATTGGAAGAACAGGGCCTAGCGTGTGCAAAATTGCAAGAACAAGGGCCTAGCATGGTCAAAATTGCAAGAACAAGGGCCTAGCGTGTGCAAAATTGAAAGAACAAGGGTCTAGCGTGTGCAAAATAGCAAGAACAACGGCCTAGCGTGTGCAAAATTGAAAGAACAAGGGTCTAGCGTGTGCAAAATAGCAAGAACAAGGGCCTAGCGTGTGCAAAATTGCAAGAACAAGGGCCTAGTGTGCAAAATTGCAAGAACAAGGGCCTAGCGTGTGCAAGATTGCAAGAACAAGGGCCTAGCGTGTGCAAAATTGCAAGAACAAGGGCCTAGCATGTGCAAAATTGCAAAAACAAGGGCCTAGCGTCTCCAAAATTGCAAGAACAAGGGCCTAGCGCGTGCAAAATTGCAAGAACAAGGGCCTAGCGTGTGCAAAATTGCATGAACTAGGGCCTAGCGTGTGCAAAATTACAAGAACAAGGGCCTAGCGTGTGCAAAATTGCAAGAACAAGGGCCTAGCGTGTGCAAAATTGCAAGAACAAGGGCCTAGCGTGTGCAAAATTGCAAGAACAAGGGCCTAGCGTGTGCAAAATTGCATGAACTAGGGCCTAGCGTGTGCAAAATTACAAGAACAAGGGCCTAGCGTGTGCAAAATTGCAAGAACAAGGGCCTACCGTGTGTAAAATTGCAAGAACAAGTGTCTAGCGTGTGCAAAATAGCAACAACAATGGCCTAGCGTGTGCAAAATTGCAATAACAAGGGTCTAGCGTCTGAAAAATAGCAAGAACAAGGGCCTAGCATGTGCAAAATTGCAAGAACAAGGGCCTAGCGTGTGCAAAATTGCAAGAACAAGGGTCTAGCGTTAGCAAAATAGCGTGTGCAAAATTGCAAGAACAAGGGCCTAGCGTGTGCAAAATTGCAAGAACAAGGGCCTAGCGTGCGCAAGATTGCAAGAACAAGGGCCTAACGTGTGCAAAATTGCAAGAACAAGGGCCTAGCGTGTGCAAAATTGCAAAAACAAGGGCCTAGCGTGTGCAAAATTGAAAGAACAAGGGTCTAGCGTGTGCAAAATAGCAAGAACAAGGGCCTAGCGTGTGCAAAATTGCAAGAACAAGGGCCTAGCGTATGCAAAATTGCAAGAACAAGGGCCTAGCGTGTGCAAAATTGCATGAACTAGGGCCTAGCAAAATTGCAAGAACAAGGGCCTAGCGTGTGCAAAATTGCAAGAACAAGGGCCTAGCGTGTGTAAAATTGCAAGAACAAGTGTCTAGCGTGTGCAAAATAGCAAGAACAAGGGCCTAGCGTGTGCAAAATTGCAAGAACAAAGGCCTAGCATGTGCAAAATTGCAAGAACAAGGGCCTAGCGTGTGCAAAATTGCAAGAACAAGGGCCTAGCATGTGCAAAATTGCAAGAATAAGGGCCTAGCGTGTGCAAAATTGCAAGAAGAAGGGCCTAGCGTGTGCAAAATTGCAAGAACAAGGGCCTAGCGTGTGCAAAATTGCAAGAACAAGGGCCTAGCGTATGCAAAATTGCAAGAACAAGGGCCTAGCGTGTGCAAAATTGCAAGAACAAGGGTCTAGCGTGTGCAAAATAGCAACAACAAGGGCCTAGCGTGTGCAAAATTGCAAGAACAAGGGTCTAGCATGTGCAAAATAGCAAGAACAAGGGCCTAGCGTGTGCAAAATTGCAAGAACAAGGGCCTAGCGTATGCAAAATTGCAAGAACAAAGGTCTAGTGTGTGCAAAATAGCGTGTGCAAAATTGCAAGAACAAGGGCCTAGCGTGTGCAAAATTGCAAGAACAAGGGCCTAGCGTGCGCAAGATTGGAAGAACAGGGCCTAGCGTGTGCAAAATTGCAAGAACAAGGGCCTAGCGTGGTCAAAATTGCAAGAACAAGGGCCTAGCGTGTGCAAAATTGCAAGAACAAGGGCCTAGCGTGTGCAAAATTGAAAGAACAGGGGTCTAGCGTGTGCAAAATAGCAAGAACAATGGCCTAGCGTGTGCAAAATTTCAAGAACAAGGGCCTAGCGTGTGCAAAATTGCAAGAACAAGGGCCTAGCGTGTGCAAGATTGCAAGAACAAGGGCCTAGCGTGTGCAAAATTGCAAGAACAAGGGCCTAGCATGTGCAAGATTGCAAGAACAAGGCCCTAGCGTGTGCAAAATTGCAAGAACAAGGGCCTAGCGTGTGCAAAATTGAAAGGACAAGGGTCTAGCGTGTGCAAAATAGCAAGAACAAGGGCCTAGCGTGTGCAAAATTGCAAGAACAAGGGCCTAGCGTGTGCAAAATTGCAAGAACAAGGGCCTAGCGTGTGCAAAATTGCAAGAGCAAGGGTCTAGCGTGTGCAAAATAGCAACAACAATGGCCTAGCGTGTGCAAAATTGCAAGAACAAGGGTCTAGCGTGTGCAAAATAGCAAGAACAAGGGCCTAGCGTGTGCAAAATTGCAAGAACAAGGGCCTAGCGTGTGCAAAATTGCAAGAACAAGGGTCTAGCGTGTGCAAAATAGCGTGTGCAAAATTGCAAGAACAAGGGCCTAGCGTGTGCAAAATTGCAAGAACAAGGGCCTAGCGTGCGCAAGATTGCAAGAACAAGGGCCTAACGTGTGCAAAATTGCAAGAACAAGGGCCTAGTGTGTGCAAAATTGCAAGAACAAGGGCCTAGCGTGTGCAAAATTGAAAGAACAAGGGTCTAGCGTGTGCAAAATAGCAAGAACAAGGGCCTAGCGTGTGCAAAATTGCAAGAACAAGGGCCTAGCGTGTGCAAAATTGCAAGAACAAGGGCCTAGCGTGTGCAAAATTGCAAGAACAAGGGTCTAGCGTGTGCAAAATAGCAACAACAAGGGCCTAGCGTGTGCAAAATTGCAAGAACAAGGGTCTAGCATGTGCAAAATAGCAAGAACAAGGGCCTAGCGTGTGCAAAATTGCAAGAACAAGGGCCTAGCGTATGCAAAATTGCAAGAACAAAGGTCTAGTGTGTGCAAAATAGCGTGTGCAAAATTGCAAGAACAAGGGCCTAGCGTGTGCAAAATTGCAAGAACAAGGGCCTAGCGTGCGCAAGATTGGAAGAACAGGGCCTAGCGTGTGCAAAATTGCAAGAACAAGGGCCTAGCGTGGTCAAAATTGCAAGAACAAGGGCCTAGCGTGTGCAAAATTGCAAGAACAAGGGCCTAGCGTGTGCAAAATTGAAAGAACAAGGGTCTAGCGTGTGCAAAATAGCAAGAACAAGGGCCTAGCGTGTGCAAAATTTCAAGAACAAGGGCCTAGCGTGTGCAAAATTGCAAGAACAAGGGCCTAGCGTGTGCAAGATTGCAAGAACAAGGGCCTAGCGTGTGCAAAATTGCAAGAACAAGGGCCTAGCATGTGCAAGATTGCAAGAACAAGGCCCTAGCGTGTGCAAAATTGCAAGAACAAGGGCCTAGCGTGTGCAAAATTGAAAGGACAAGGGTCTAGCGTGTGCAAAATAGCAAGAACAAGGGCCTAGCGTGTGCAAAATTGCAAGAACAAGGGCCTAGCGTGTGCAAAATTGCAAGAACAAGGGCCTAGCGTGTGCAAAATTGCAAGAGCAAGGGTCTAGCGTGTGCAAAATAGCAACAACAATGGCCTAGCGTGTGCAAAATTGCAAGAACAAGGGTCTAGCGTGTGCAAAATAGCAAGAACAAGGGCCTAGCGTGTGCAAAATTGCAAGAACAAGGGCCTAGCGTGTGCAAAATTGCAAGAACAAGGGTCTAGCGTGTGCAAAATAGCGTGTGCAAAATTGCAAGAACAAGGGCCTAGCGTGTGCAAAATTGCAAGAACAAGGGCCTAGCGTGCGCAAGATTGCAAGAACAAGGGCCTAACGTGTGCAAAATTGCAAGAACAAGGGCCTAGTGTGTGCAAAATTGCAAGAACAAGGGCCTAGCGTGTGCAAAATTGAAAGAACAAGGGTCTAGCGTGTGCAAAATAGCAAGAACAAGGGCCTAGCGTGTGCAAAATTGCAAGAACAAGGGCCTAGCGTGTGCAAAATTGCAAGAACAAGGGCCTAGCGTGTGCAAAATTGCATGAACTAGGGCCTAGCGTGTGCAAAATTGCAAGAACAAGGGCCTAGCGTGTGCAAAATTGCAAGAACAAGGGCCTAGCGTGTGTAAAATTGCAAGAACAAGGGTCTAGCGTGTGCAAAATTGCAAGAACAAGGGCCTAGCGTATGCAAAATTGCAAGAACAAGGGCCTAGCGTGTGCAAAATTGCAAGAACAAGAGTCTAGCGTGTGCAAAATAGCAACAACAAGGGCCTAGCGTGTGCAAAATTGCAAGAACAAGGGTCTAGCATGTGCAAAATAGCAAGAACAAGGGCCTAGCGTGTGCAAAATTGCAAGAACAAGGGCCTAGCGTGTGCAAAATTGCAAGAACAAGGGTCTAGTGTGTGCAAAATAGCGTGTGCAAAATTGCAAGAACAAGGGCCTAGCGTGTGCAAAATTGCAAGAACAAGGGCCTAGCATTCGCAAGATTGGAAGAACAGGGCCTAGCGTGTGCAAAGTTGCAAGAACAAGGGCCTAGCATGGTCAAAATTGCAAGAACAAGGGCCTAGCGTGTGCAAAATTGCAAGAACAAGGGCCTAGCGTGTGAAAAATTGAAAGAACAAGGGTCTAGCGTGTGCAAAATAGCAAGAACAAGGGCCTAGCGTGTGCAAAATTTCAAGAACAAGGGCCTAGCGTGTGCAAAATTGCAAGAACAAGGGCCTAGCGTGGGCAAGATTGCAAGAACAAGGGCCTAGCGTGTGCAAAATTGCAAGAACAAGGGCCTAGCATGTGCAAGATTGCAAGAACAAGGCCCTAGCGTGTGCAAAATTGCAAGAACAAGGGCCTAGCGTGTGCAAAATTGAAAGAACAAGGGTCTAGCGTGTGCAAAATAGCAAGAACAAGGGCCTAGCGTGTGCGAAATTGCAAGAACAAGGGCCTAGCGTGTGCAAAATTGCAAGAACAAGGGCCTAGCGTGTGCAAAATTGCAAGAGCAAGGGTCTAGCGTGTGCAAAATAGCAACAACAATGGCCTAGCGTGTGCAAAATTGCAAGAACAAGGGTCTAGCGTGTGCAAAATAGCAAGAACAAGGGCCTAGTGTGTGCAAAATTGCAAGAACAAGGGCCTAGCGTGTGCAAAATTGCAAGAACAAGGGTCTAGTGTGTGCAAAATAGCGTGTGCAAAATTGCAAGAACAAGGGCCTAGCGTGTGCAAAATTGCAAGAACAAGGGCCTAGCATTCGCAAGATTGGAAGAACAGGGCCTAGCGTGTGCAAAGTTGCAAGAACAAGGGCCTAGCATGGTCAAAATTGCAAGAACAAGGGCCTAGCGTGTGCAAAATTGCAAGAACAAGGGCCTAGCGTGTGAAAAATTGAAAGCACAAGGGTCTAGCGTGTGCAAAATAGCAAGAACAAGGGCCTAGCGTGTGCAAAATTTCAAGAACAAGGGCCTAGCGTGTGCAAAATTGCAAGAACAAGGGCCTAGCGTGTGCAAGATTGCAAGAACAAGGGCCTAGCGTGTGCAAAATTGCAAGAACAAGGGCCTAGCATGTGCAAGATTGCAAGAACAAGGCCCTAGCGTGTGCAAAATTGCAAGAACAAGGGCCTAGCGTGTGCAAAATTGAAAGAACAAGGGTCTAGCGTGTGCAAAATAGCAAGAACAAGGGCCTAGCGTGTGCAAAATTGCAAGAACAAGGGCCTAGCGTGTGCAAAATTGCAAGAACAAGGGCCTAGCGTGTGCAAAATTGCAAGAGCAAGGGTCTAGCGTATGCAAAATTGCAAGAACAAGGGCCTAGCGTGTGTAAAATTGCAAGAACAAGGGTCTAGCGTGTGCAAAATTGCAAGAACAAGGGCCTAGCGTATGCAAAATTGCAAGAACAAGGGCCTAGCGTGTGCAAAATTGCAAGAACAAGGGTCTAGCGTGTGCAAAATAGCAACAACAAGGGCCTAGCGTGTGCAAAATTGCAAGAACAAGGGTCTAGCATGTGCAAAATAGCAAGAACAAGGGCCTAGCGTGTGCAAAATTGCAAGAACAAGGGCCTAGCGTGTGCAAAATTGCAAGAACAAGGGTCTAGTGTGTGCAAAATAGCGTGTGCAAAATTGCAAGAACAAGGGCCTAGCGTGTGCAAAATTGCAAGAACAAGGGCCTAGCATTCGCAAGATTGGAAGAACAGGGCCTAGCGTGTGCAAAGTTGCAAGAACAAGGGCCTAGCATGGTCAAAATTGCAAGAACAAGGGCCTAGCGTGTGCAAAATTGCAAGAACAAGGGCCTATCGTGTGAAAAATTGAAAGAACAAGGGTCTAGCGTGTGCAAAATAGCAAGAACAAGGGCCTAGCGTGTGCAAAATTTCAAGAACAAGGGCCTAGCGTGTGCAAAATTGCAAGAACAAGGGCCTAGCGTGTGCAAGATTGCAAGAACAAGGGCCTAGCGTGTGCAAAATTGCAAGAACAAGGGCCTAGCATGTGCAAGATTGCAAGAACAAGGCCCTAGCGTGTGCAAAATTGCAAGAACAAGGGCCTAGCGTGTGCAAAATTGAAAGAACAAGGGTCTAGCGTGTGCAAAATAGCAAGAACAAGGGCCTAGCGTGTGCAAAATTGCAAGAACAAGGGCCTAGCGTGTGCAAAATTGCAAGAACAAGGGCCTAGCGTGTGCAAAATTGCAAGAGCAAGGGTCTAGCGTGTGCAAAATAGCAACAACAATGGCCTAGCGTGTGCAAAATTGCAAGAACAAGGGTCTAGCGTGTGCAAAATAGCAAGAACAAGGGCCTAGTGTGTGCAAAATTGCAAGAACAAGGGCCTAGCGTGTGCAAAATTGCAAGAACAAGGGTCTAGTGTGTGCAAAATAGCGTGTGCAAAATTGCAAGAACAAGGGCCTAGCGTGTGCAAAATTGCAAGAACAAGGGCCTAGCATTCGCAAGATTGGAAGAACAGGGCCTAGCGTGTGCAAAGTTGCAAGAACAAGGGCCTAGCATGGTCAAAATTGCAAGAACAAGGGCCTAGCGTGTGCAAAATTGCAAGAACAAGGGCCTAGCGTGTGAAAAATTGAAAGAACAAGGGTCTAGCGTGTGCAAAATAGCAAGAACAAGGGCCTAGCGTGTGCAAAATTTCAAGAACAAGGGCCTAGCGTGTGCAAAATTGCAAGAACAAGGGCCTAGCGTGTGCAAGATTGCAAGAACAAGGGCCTAGCGTGTGCAAAATTGCAAGAACAAGGGCCTAGCATGTGCAAGATTGCAAGAACAAGGCCCTAGCGTGTGCAAAATTGCAAGAACAGGGGCCTAGCGTGTGCAAAATTGAAAGAACAAGGGTCTAGCGTGTGCAAAATAGCAAGAACAAGGGCCTAGCGTGTGCAAAATTGCAAGAACAAGGGCCTAGCGTGTGCAAAATTGAAAGAACAAGGGCCTAGCGTGTGCAAAATTGCAAGAGCAAGGGTCTAGCGTGTGCAAAATAGCAACAACAATGGCCTAGCGTGTGCAAAATTGCAAGAACAAGGGTCTAGCGTGTGCAAAATAGCAAGAACAAGGGCCTAGCGTGTGCAAAATTGCAAGAACAAGGGCCTAGCGTGTGCAAAATTGCAAGAACAAGGGTCTAGCGTGTGCAAAATAGCGTGTGCAAAATTGCAAGAACAAGGGCCTAGCGTGTGCAAAATTGCAAGAACAAGGGCCTAGCGTGCGCAAGATTGCAAGAACAAGGGCCTAACGTGTGCAAAATTGCAAGAACAAGGGCCTAGTGTGTGCAAAATTGCAAGAACAAGGGCCTAGCGTGTGCAAAATTGAAAGAACAAGGGTCTAGCGTGTGCAAAATAGCAAGAACAAGGGCCTAGCGTGTGCAAAATTGCAAGAACAAGGGCCTAGCGTGTGCAAAATTGCAAGAACAAGGGTCTAGCGTGTGCAAAATTGCATGAACTAGGGCCTAGCGTGTGCAAAATTGCAAGAACAAGGGCCTAGCGTGTGCAAAATTGCAAGAACAAGGGCCTAGCGTGTGCAAAATTGCAAGAACAAGGGTCTAGCGTGTGCAAAGTAGCAAGAACAAGGGCCTAGCGTATGCAAAATTGCAAGAACAAGGGTCTAGCATGTGCAAAATAGCAAGAACAAGGGCCTAGCGTGTGCAAAATTGCAAGAACAAGGGTCTAGCGTGTGCAAAATAGCAAGAACAAGGGCCTAGCGTGTGCAAAATTGCAAGAACAAGGGCCTAGCGTGTGCAAAATTCCAAGAACAAGGGTCTAGCGTGTGCAAAATAGCGTGTGCAAAATTGCAGGAACAAGGGCCTAGCGTGTGCAAAATTGCAAGAACAAGGGCCTAGCGTGTGCCAAATTGCAAGAACAAGGGCCTAGCATGTGCAAAATTGCAAGAACAAGGGCCTAGCGTGTGCAAAATTGCAAGAACAAGGGCCTAGCGTGTGCAAAATTGCAAGAACAAGGGCCTAGCGTGTGCAAAATTGCAAGAACAAGGGCCTAGCGTGTGTAAAATTGCAAGAACAAGGGCCTAGCGTGTGCAAAATTGCAAGAACAAGGGCTTAGCGTGTGCAAAATTGCAAGAACAAGGGTCTAGCGTGTGCAAAATAGCAACAACAAGGGCCTAGCGTGTGCAAAATTGCAAGAACAAGGGTCTAGCATGTGCAAAATAGCAAGAACAAGGGCCTAGCGTGTGCAAAATTGCAAGAACAAGGGCCTAGCGTGTGCAAAATTGCAAGAACAAGGGCCTGGCGTGTGCAAAATTGCAAGAACAAGGGTCTAGCATGTGCAAAATTGCAAGAACAAGGGTGTAGCGTGTGCAAAATAGTGTGTGCAAAATTGCAAGAACAAGGGCCTAGCGTGTGCAAAATAAAAAGAACAAGGGTCTAGAATGTGCAAAATTGCCAGAACAAGGGCCTAGCGTGTGCAAAATAAAAAGAACAAGGGCATAGTGTGTGCAAAATAGCAAGAACAAGGGCCTAGCGTGTGCAAAATTGCAAGAACAAGGGCCTAGCGTGTGCAAAATAAAAAGAACAAGGGCCTAGCGTGTGCAAAATAAAAATAACAAGGGTCTAGCATGTGCAAAATTGCAAGAACAAGGTGTCAAAATTAGAAGAAAGAAAGAGGATTGAACTAGCAGAAATGGGGATACAAATAGCAAACCCTAGAAGGGTTGTACTCGCTATAGAGCACCCCACTACAGGCTAGAACATAAGAATAACATTCTGACACACCCCCATAGCCAAAGTGGGGTGTAATCAGCAGAGCAGGCAAAGCAGTACAAGCTCAGGGTGGATCACAATGTCACCACACATTCTGAGCACAAGTTCAAGAAGCAATAGTTCAGAGTTCACAATTATGAGCAAAGCTAGTGGTAGTCACAACAGGCAAGTGAGGAGGAGGAGAGAGAGTGAGGGGAGAGGAGATAGGAGGCGACGGCTGAAGCTACAGACACACGGGCAACAGGAGGCAGACTGGCACAGCGGCTACCGGACAGCGCCCGGACTACAGGAGTAACAGGCCCCGCGGCTAAAGTAGCGGCAGACGAGCAACGGACCCACGGGCGGCTGGCGTAGAAGTCTAGCTCACTGGGCTACCGGGACAGCGCCCCGGACTACAGGTGCTGCGGACAACAGTACGGCAACCTCCCTGCAGCTTCCCCAAACAGTCCCACCCCCCGACACACACCCGCTGCTACACCGCTAGCTCCACTCCCACGCACCCCCCTTAAACCCTAAACCCGAGTCTCCCACACAACCACCCCCCTCAGCGACAGCTGCAGCAGTGGGAGACGAAGGAGGAGGAGGAGCAAAGGGAGGAATGCACACCGACCACCCCCATACCTGCCACCCCACAGCTCGCCCCCTCAGGTCGCCACGACAGACGACGGGAAATGGGGGGGGAGGAGGGGGGGGGGGGGGGGGAGGGGGGGGGGGGCCGCGAAAGTTGGGGCGGCGGGGCCACGAAGTGGGGGGCGGCGGGGCCGCGACGGGTCGGTGGCGGGGCCGCGACGGGTCGGTGGCGGGGCCGCGACCGGAGTTCGC
>CANXME010001484.1:0-29880 GCA_948144175.1 Closterium sp. NIES-65 | reverse complement strand
AAAGGGCGGCAGAGGCTGCACGGGAAGGGGCGGCAGGGACCGTGACTCTGGCCAGGCAAAGGGCAGAGGCCATGGAGACAGGTTTTGCAGGAGTAGGGGCCACGGAACCTGCTGCTGTGTCGGCTGGGGGAACCGCAGCAGAGGAGGCTATAGGGACCGCACCAGGCGAGGCCGCACAGACCACAGCAGGTGTGGCTGCAGGGATCACAACGGGTGAGGCTGCAGGAGGGACCATGGCAGGTGAAGCCGCAGGGAGCGCAGTAGGTGAGGCTGCAGGGAGCGCAGCAGGTGAGGCTGTAGGGAGCGCAGCAGGTGAGGCTGCAGAGAGCGCAGCAGGGTGAGGCCGGAAGGGAGCGCAGCAGGCGAGGCTGCAGGGAGCGCAGCAGGCTGAGGCTGGGGGGAGCGCAGCAGGCGGGGCTGCAGGGGCCGCAGCAGGTGAGCGGCTGCGGCGGACGCAGCAGGTGAGGCTGCGAGGGCTGCATCATGTAAGTTGGGCAGACTCTAGCAGGTGAGGCTGCACAGTCTACAGCTGGTGAGGTCGCAGGGACTGCAACAGGTGAGGCCGCAGGGACTGCAGCAGGTGAGGCTGCAGGGACCACAGCGGATGAGGCTGCAGGCGGGACCAGGGCAGGTGAGGCCGCAGGGAGCGCAGCAGGTGAGGCTGAAATAGCCGCAGCAGGTGAGGCTGCAGAGGCCGCAGCATGTGAGGTTGAGCAGATTCTAGCAGGTGAGGCCGCACAGACTGCAGCAGGTGAGGCCGCAGGGACTGCAGCAGGTGAGGCTGCAGGGACTGCAGCACGTGAGGCTGCAAGGACCGCGGCAGGCAAGGCTGCAGGGATCGCGGCTGGTGAGGCTGAGCAGATTACGGCAGGCGAGGTTTTACAGACTGCAGCAGTCGAGGCTGCAAGGACTGCAGCAGGAGCGACAGAGGCCACAGGGGGCCGGTCAGGGGGAGGTGCTACGGGTGCAGCGGGGAAGGGGGTAACGGGGACTGGTGCGAGGGAGAGTGCTGCCCCGGCTGTAGCAAGAGAGGGTACGCAGGGCTAGAGTGGGAGAAGGGACAACAGTGGCCTCAAAGGTAGAAGGTGAGGCTGTAGCTGAAGCAGCAGGGAGGGCCATAGCACGGCCAGTAGGGGCGGCAGGGGCCGCAGCAAACGCGGGGAAACACACAGCAGGGCCGGCAGAGACTGCAAAAGGGGCTAGCAGTAAAGCGGCAGCAGGCGGGGTGGGCTCGGAGGACATAGGGGCAACAGGGGAAGGAGAGGTGAGTGTGGTCCCGACCGGGGTGGGCACTGAAGAGGGGGATGTGATAGCGATAGAGGAGGATGAGGGAGAGGATGTGATGCACATTGACGGGCCCTGGCCCAATACCTCACGCCTGACGGTGAGGCCGACCCGGCCCCCCTGCAGCCTCACGTCGAGGTTCCCCCTCTACCCCCCATGCCCGTCCCCATGCTAGCAGCAGAAGGACCGATGGAGGGGCTGGGGGAGACCTTGAGGACAGAGCCGCACGAGGGAGCCCCCATCCTCACCTCCCGTCCCCCAGCCCACCCACCCCCAGGAGCACCACTTCCCCACCCCCACCCTCAGGTCCCGGTAGTATCCAGGGGGGCAGCCAAGGCCCTGGCCTTCTTGGCGGAGCCGTGCTCCCCGACCCCCACGTTGCTCCATGGCCAGCCCCCCTCTCCGTCCCAACCCCTGACCCCACGGTTGCAGGCGGTCCACCGGGAGAGCACGCGGGTGCGACAAGAGCAGAGTCACCCGAGGGCACCCCTTCTCTCACCTCTCACCCCTCCCCGCCCCTTCCCTCACTCTCCCCTCACCCCCAAGGGCAGCACACCTCTGCCCCCACCCTCAGGGGCTCCTTAGAGCACCACGTGGAGCAGCCAGGGCTCTGGCCTTCCTAGAGGAGCCATGCTCCCCGACTCCTACCAACACCCAGCCACCCCCTACCGGCCACCTACCCCCCCTCCACCAGGCCCCCCCCACCCGGTAGTACACACATCTCGAGGTTGAAGCATCTCTGCGGCCAAATCCCTCTCCCACACGCTACAGGCACCCAAACCACCCGAGTCGCCGCACAGCCCCAATACGCCCACCCAACAGGCTGCCCCCCTCACACCACCCCCCCCAGGCAGCCGAGACCCACCCACAAGGGCTTGCGCCCCAGGCTCATGGGAGCGGCGGCACCCGGGTAGAGGGGCCCACAGGAGAGGCCACCATCAGAGCCCACACAAATCTCTCTCCCCCCACCGCTTGTACCTCGCTCTAACCTCCCACACTGGCCCAGCCCCTCGACCCCCACCTCCAACCCCCCCTCCCGGGCCGGGTTCCCCACGAGTGGCCCCGTTGGGCAGCCATCACCCCCACACACAGCCTGCCCGATCTGTTCCCACGGAGGGGGATGTTTCGAGGAGAGAGGGATGCACACACAGAGCACCCCCCGCCCGGCGAACCACCCATCCTCCCTCCAACCCACCCCTTTGGCCCCACAGCCCCCCCTTCCTTCACAAACAGGCGCGACAACCAGGTTGGCCGCCGGCGGAAGAACAGGGGCAGAGGAGGCAGAGGTTCAGCCCACGTACTCCCCCTCCCTCCCCTCCCCCACCAAGAGCCCCTCCCCACCCCGCATCCCGTTGAACCCTTACCAGGCCCTACCTCTACAGCCCGACCACCAAACCCTACACTCCCGCCCCGCTCCTGCACCTCCACAGGGCCATGGGAGCGGACCAGCCCACTCACCCCCATTCTGCCCCTCTCGTGCTGTGTCCCCCTCCCAGGTGGCGGCGGCCCGCGATCGCTACTGGGATGGAGGCCGTCGGGTTGAGGGATGCGCCCATGGAAGACTGCCACCGACTCCCCCTCCCATCCCTCCCACCCCTTCCACTGTCGACGACCCCCTACCGCAACCCATGGTGATTGGGGAGGGCCAAGGGGGCCTTCTAGGGCAGGGTCCACACCTGAGCTCCGCCTCAGCCAGCAAGCCCCACCCCACCCTCTACCCTGCCAGCCCTCCTACTCTCACCTACAGGCAGGCAGGTCTTCGAGACCCCAGAGGAGGTGAGGGCTGGCATTTCAGATTTGCTGGCGATACACCGCCCGAGCAGCTCTCCGGCTGCCCCCACCCTTCCAGTCCCACAGGACCGGACCCGGGACGTATGCGGAAGGTCACCCGGTCTGTCCCTTCTTTTCTCCCCCCCGCCACTCAGCCAGGCGCGTCACTCCCGACCCCAATGGAGACGGACCAGGTTCTGAGGCCGTGTCACGCGCACCTAGATGGGTGGCGCCTCCCCCCGTTCAGCCCGTGGCGCAGGAGGTCACCAGCAGTAGGGATGAGGCATCCGCCCCTACCGAGACCCCCTCCGCCTGGGGTAGCAGAGCCGTCACTTGAACCGCACCCCGCCGAGGGGCAGGAGCACACCACGGCACACACTTCAGGCTCACCTCCACGTCCCCCCTCCCCAGCTTCGACACCGGTACCGGCACGAGGCCGGCCCCTATCCTGTGCGACACCACCTCTATCTTCGCTGACACCCCCCTGCACGCACGGGGCTGGTGAGTCGTCTCCTCCCCTCATCCCAGGCGATCCTCTCGGAGCTCAGGCCGCCCACGGGGTCCCCTCTACAGCCAGTTCCGACGCCACGGCCCCGATTGACCCCGCCGACACGGCGACATCACCCGACCAGGTCGTGAGTTGCCCCACCTGCAGGAGCTCTCTCGCGAACCGACGCGCGCTCCAGCACCACATTCCCTTCTGCCATCCTGCGGACGCGGCTCGCAGGGCGCAGGCTGCCCAGGACACCG
The DNA here is from genome assembly GCA_948144175.1 of Closterium sp. NIES-65. NCBI lineage: Eukaryota > Viridiplantae > Streptophyta > Zygnematophyceae > Desmidiales > Closteriaceae > Closterium > Closterium sp. NIES-65. Next base: position 26,076 of record CANXME010001484.1, on the reverse strand, counting down.
CCTCGATCATCCCTTCCCTCTCACAGCCCCGTGCGACCGGGATACAGTTTCACCGACGCACAGTGGCAGACGCTCGACTCGGTGGACTGGACAGAGTACTTCTCGCCCGAGCGTATCCACTGCACGCCCTCTCCGACGTAGTCCCGGAGAGGGTCCGCGGAGGATATCTCGACGTCCTCAGTGCGATCCTAGTCCGCATTGCCCCAGGACCCGGAGGCTGCTGGCCCTACCTTCCTCCTCGCTGCAGCGCCGACTCTTTTCCTTGTTCCAGCGACGCCACCCGACCGCTCGCACACGGCTGCCATTGCAACGCGCATCTCCCGCTTTGGTCGAGGTGAGTGGGCTGAGCTAGTCTCAGATGCACTAGGCCGTCGCACACCCCCTTCCTCAGGCGCACAGGTCACCGGTCACGCACCGCCACCGATCCCTCTACAGCAGATGAGCGCCGCATTGCACGTTGCCTTCGTCTGGCAGCGTGCAATGAGACCTCACGGGCGTGCGCGGCTCTCGAGTCCGCGGAGGCAGCCCCAGATACACAGGGGACGATACAGCGCCTGCAGTCGAAGCACCCCAACGCGGAGAGGCCGACCCCAGCTTGGCAGTCTGGCTTCCAGGGGTCCCCTCTCGTGCTCTCGGTGGATCACTTACGCCAGCGCGATTTTCACAGCTCCGCGGGGCTCTTCGGGAGGACCGTCCGGTTGGGTCGCTTGAGCACCTGCGAGACACTTTCCTAGCTTTCCCTCAGAGTCTCCATTTCCTCCTGGCCGTGTACCAGCAGTGGCTCCGAGGCCGTTGCGCTCCAGCTACGCGCTCCTTGCTAGCGTCTTCCACCCTCGTGGCTCTGGCGAAGTCGAACATGGATGTTCGGCCGATTGCCATCGGCGAGGTTTTGGTCCGCATTCTTTCTCGTGCAGTCTGTCTCCAGCTACGTGACCAGATGGCGAGGGTCTTCTTGGCGTCACAGCAGTTTGGGGTGGGGGTTACGTGCGGGACAGAGGTCGTAGTTAGAGGCGTCCGCCGCGCTCTGGCTGACCACCCCAGACTGGGTGGTCCTGCAGCTAGACGTGGCGAATGCCTTTAACTCCTTCCACCGAGATAGGATGTTCCAGGCGCTGCAGGCCAGCCCGGAGGGGCCCTGATCCCTTCATCGGCCTCTTCTACGGGACGCCCTCGGATCTCCACTACAGGTCAGGCACGGGAGTGGTCACGATGCACTCGGAGCGGGGCACTCGCCAGGGAGACCCTCTCAGCCCCTTCTTGTACGCTCTGACACAGCGTCTTGCTTTGGAGCCGGTTCTGGTGGAGGGGGATGTCCAGCTCTGGTCGTACGCCGATGACACGTACGTGCTAGGTCCCCCAGACAGGGTGCTGCACCACTTTGCCGAGATCGTGAGGCGCTTGGGCGAGATGGGCCTTGCAGCCCAGCCGCACAAGTGCCTCGTCTACCAGACAGAGTCCTTTCTGTCCAGGGATCTGGAGGCCTTCACGGGCCTAGGGATCGAGGTCGCACGCCGAGGGCTCACCGTGACAGGCGTACCAGTAGGCACCGTTTCGTTCGTGGAGCAGAGTCTCCCGGATCGTCTCGAGAGGATGGGGCGGGTGCTACCTTGGCTTCCGAGGTTTGCGCCAGCCCCAGACAGCTGCCCGCCTTCTGTCGGCGTGTGTCAGCACTCGTCCGCAGTACCTGTCGAGGACCGTCCCTCCTTCGCCCGCAGTGATCTCTAGTTTTACACTGGTGGACGCACGCCTGGGAGAGACATTTCAGCAGCTTTTAGCTTCAGGGACCTGGGCTTGTCGCGAGGACGTCCGAGAGGCCGCCCTAGACCAGATCTTCCTCCCCATCCGTCTCGGGGGTTTCGGCATTCGTCGCATGGCACGCATTCGCCCCGGTGAGTTTCGTGTGCTCCTGGGTGCAGTGTGCTCCCATTCTCTGTTCTCTCCCTGCGTGTGGCGAGGTGTTTCGGCAGAGCTTCGCTTCAGGTGAGCCAGAGCAGATCGACCGGGCTCTGCAGACGGCGCTAGAGGGTCTCCCACCCTGACGTTCTCTCTCTCCTTCCCCCCTGGCCCTCTTGCGCTTCTGCCTCCCCCGATTCCCTTTTTGCAGGAGCGAGCCGTCTTCTGGAGGCGCAGGCCTTGGAGGCCGTGCGTGCCCGTCACGCCTCTCCCTTGCACCTTGCCCGTTTGACTTCCCTTCAGGGCGGAGGTGCAGGGGCGTGGTTGACGTCGGTGCCGTACGCTGACCCACTGCGGCATCCCGGAGGCGCTGTGGCAGGCGGCTTCATCTTCTCGTCTCGGTCTCCCTATCCCCCAGTTAGCCCTTGCAGGTCAGTGCTCCTGCGGACAGGCGATTGACGACATGACGGTGCCTCATCACGCGGTTCGGTGCCCGCGCTACGGGGGTCGCCACTACCATCCACGACACGGTGAAGTACATGCTTCGAGACTTTGCGGTCGAGGCGGGCTTCGCGGTAAAGGTGGAGGACTCTACGCTGTTCACACAGTTGGAGGCGGCTCGAGCGAGACTACTGGGACAGCCAGTGGTGGGAGAGGGGACGCGGGCTGAGGGACCGGGGGAGCAGAGAGGCGAGGCGGGACAGCCGGGTGGCGGGGGACAGTGGGGACAGCACCAGCTGCGGGGTCAGGTGGAGCGAGGGATAGGTGGGCAGGAGGGGACGGCAGGGGGAGCAGACGGGCCAGGACGGGGAGGGGAGACAGCACAGGCAGCAGCAGGAAGAGCCAGTGGAGGCCGCGGGCCCAGGGCGCCGCGCCTCCAGGTTCGGCCTCGGAGGTGGGGCAGGGGCGGGAGCAGCAGAGAGCGGACGGAGGTACAGGAGGGGCAGCGGGATTGGGAGGGGAGGGCCAGGGAGTGAGAGAGGCAGCAGGGGATGGAGCAGGGGGGTCGGGAGGGTTGGGGGAGGGTAGAGAGGGGGAGGGGAGAGGACAGGTGGATGGAGGAGAGGAGAGGGGGAGAGAGACGATCGGAGAGGAGGCACCAAGGGACCAGACAGGGCAGCAGCCAGCGCAACAGCAGGGACCAGTCGGACAGCACAGGCCGTGTAGGCACCGGCCTCCCGCATCCCAGACCTCACCTGCCGCGACGTTAGCCAGGGTCTGATGGTTCTTGTGGATGTCTCCATAGCGGATCCACAGCGGGAGGGGAACGTGCAGCTGAGACGGGCGACCCCCCACACAGAATTGGAGTGGCAGCAGCTAGACGGGTGCAGGAGAAGCTGCGGCACTGGGGGCCGCACTTAGAGGGGCTGCAGCCGGCACCACACTTTTACGCGTGCGTGGCGGAGACCTTTGGCCTTCTGCAGTGAGCCGCTGCGTCAGTTTCTGGGGCTCTGCGCAAAGAGGATAGCACAGCGGAGGAGGGATAGAGGTGGGGGGGATGACGGATCGGCACGGATATTTGAGGCAGGACTCACTACACGCCTCTCCGTTGCACTGCAGCGCGCGCAGGCTCAATGCATGATCCAGCATGCGGTGCGGCAGTTAGGGAGGATCCGACGACGGGTGGATGCCCGCACCAAGTCCCACTGGGTGCGGGGCAGGGTACTTGGCACCAACGTCACGGGGTGCTTCGAGAGTGTGGCTGATATGCAGTATATATATGATGCATATGTGTAAAAAAACAATAGTGGCTGTGCTTGAAACGCTGTGCCCGTGCGGTCCGTGCGGGTTGCTGCCGTGTTGTGGTCCTTTGGTGCTTCCTCCTCCTTAGTCTCTCTCCCTCTCTCCTCTTCTCTTCCCACCTCCCTCTTTCTGTTCCCTTCTTCTATCCTTCCCTTCTCTTCCTACCACCCTCTTCTTTTACCTACCACTTCTTCTTACTCCTTCATCCTTCCTTCCTTTCCTTTCTTTCCCCCTTTTCCTACAAAATATATACCGTCCTCATAGCGATTAGGCTATGTCGAAATTTCCTAGTCTTGGAAAAACCATTATATTCGGCGTGTATTTGCTCTTCCCCTATTAATGAATAACTGCTCTCGCCCACCGGCGCTTAGCTTCGGAGTTCTGATGGGATCCGGCGTAGTAGCCGAGGTATGATCGTACCACGTCAACCTCGTGCCCCGACCGCTACACACCCCTTGCCGGGTCCCCCCCCTTCATAGTCACACCCCCTGCCCCCTCATGCCATCCGCTCCCCCCCGCCCCTACCCTCCGCGTGCCCGCTCCCTTGCCGCCTCTTTTGACCCTCCCTGCCCCCCCTCGCCGTTTCCCACCGCCCGCCATTCGCTCCTCCCCGCCCGTGCGCTCCCCTCCTTTACCTTCTCCTCCCCCCTCCCCTCCTCTGCTGCACGCCTCTTCCTTCCCCTCGCCGACCCACTCCACTCCCTGCCCCTCCTCAATCCGCACCCTGCCCCTCGTATCTCGCCCCCCTATGCTTGGTTTCTCCCCTCCCTGCCCCTTCGCCGCCTTTCCCCGCTCCCCACCTCCCCCCTCTCCCTGCCCCCCCCACTCTCCCCCCCCTTGTCCTTGGCTTCCTACCTCCCTGCCTCACCTTTCCCCCCTCCGTGTGCTCAGCTTCTCCCCTCCCTGCCCCTCCCTCCTCCCCGCCCTGCCCCTCATTTTCCGCCCCCCCCCACGCCCGGTTTCTCCCCTCCCCGCGCCTCCCTTTCTTTCTCCGTGCCTCTCCTTTGCTCCCTCCCTGCCCCCGCCTGCCCATGCCCCTGTCTTTGGCTTCTCCCCTCCCTGCCCCACGTTTCTTCCCTCCCTGCCCCCCGTCTGCCCCTCCCTTGTTTTCCCCTCACCCATTGCTTCTCTCCTCCCTGCCCTTGATTTCCCACACCCCTGCCCTCGTTTCCTATCATCCATGCCCCTCGTTTCCCCCCTTTGTACGTTCAGCCTCTTCCCTCCCTGCCCCTCCCTTCCTCCCCCCCTGCCCTTTGCTCTCCCCTCGTTACGCTCCCTTCTCCCCATCCCTGCTGCCCTCTTACCACCATCAGCCCATCCCCACGACCAGCCCCCCTCCCACCCTTCAATCCCCCCTCCTCTCTCCCTCTCTCTCTCTCTCTCTCTCTCTCTCTCTCTCTCTCCCCTCTCTTTCTCAGCACACACACACACACGCACACTCCCCTCCCCCACCCCCCCCATACATCCTCCCATTCTGCCCCTCCCTGCCCCTTTCCCACCCCCTCGCACGCCCCTCACCTCCCACCTCCGTGCAACTGGTTTCCCCCCTATGGTGCCACCCTTGCATCGCTCGCCCCTCTGCCTCACCCTCTGCACGCCCCTTTTCCGTGCCCTCAGTTGGCCCAGCCCCTGCCCGTTGCTGCCCCTCCCCTTGCCCCCTCAACTCCCCTGCCCCCCGTACACCCCAAGTCCCATCCAACCGCCCCCACCCTCCCCCGGCTGCCCGTTTCCGCTCTCCACCCCCCGCGACCGTGTGCGGCTTCCAACCGCCCAACGGTGGTGCGCACGGGGCGTTTCTTCGCACGGGCAAGCCTCCCCGGGGGCCCCCCCACCCCGCTGGGGTCGTTGTTTGGGGCAAAAAAACGAAAATGAAAGAATCGGACCGCGCTAAAATCGTCCTTTCTTTTTCCCCGCTTGCCCCTCCCCCGGCGCGTGCCGAGCAAGGGGCATAAATGGGTACAACACGGGGACTTCCCGGGAGGTCACCCAGCCCAGTACTGCTCTCGCCCACCGGCGCTCTTACCTTGACCTAGCTTACCTAGCCATGGCTGCCTACTAAGGAGCCTCCTAAACCTACTATTTCGAGTTGCTTAAAGACAAAGTGATTGTGATAGTTGTTTATGTTATAGTTATAAGCGTTTCCAACTGGTTAGTTTTTTTAGTTTCGACTGTCGAGTTCGACGGGACGGGGGTCGCGAGTTTCGCTGCGCGACCCTAGGAGTCTCGGAAACGGAACTCGCGGGGTGTTACTGAACCGCTCGTTCGACCCCGCCATCGCGGGAAGGCTGCGGACGCGCTGCAGCCGGTGTAACGGGAGGTGGGGGCGTTGACGCGAAGTTCGCCCGCGGAGTGTAACAGCGCGCGCGACTCACAACCACAACTCCGCCAGACACGGTGTTCCCTCCCATCCCCTCTCTCGACACTCTCCCTTATCCCCCCGCTCTTTTCTGCCCACGGCTTTGCTATTCGAAGCGATTAGCAAATACCGAGTCACTTCCCGCGGTTTCCCTCTCTCGAAGTCACTGAGCTTAGCTTCCGCCCGTAGTTAGCATTCTTCCTTCCCTTTCAGTGCGCCCTTCTTTATCGAAACCCTAATTCGAAGAGCCGCGCGTTTTCAAGCACGCTTTCTCGTCGCCTATCACGCTTAGTCACGCACTCTTTTTTTTCCCCGCCCGTTCAATCTAGCCGCGACGTAGACGGAACCGCGCACGGGGCGCTCACCGCCAGGAAAGGCAGCGCGGAGGGAGGCGAAATTGCTACGTTCGTAGCGATTAAACAGCCCTCCCCTTGCGCGCCTCCCGAAGCGCGTTTTCTGCCTAGAGCGTTTTAGCCGCCCACGTTTGGCACACAAGCCGCCCCACTCCCCCCTTTGCTCACTCCCACCCTGCCATGCCTCGTCGCGCACTCGTGCATGCCACCCACACGTCGTAATCTTACCCGTCGCCACCCTCATAGTCACCTCTCTGCTCACACCGCCCCTTTCCCCCTCACACGCACGCTTTAGCCACCCCGCCACCTAACCTCTTTCCCTAACGGCGCTTAGCTAGCAGAGGCCGCCCTGTCTCTGGAAACCGTAGGAAATAAGAGGAAACAACTTCAAGGAAAAAAGAAAAGAAAAAAGAAATTCATATGAATCGGAAAAAATCCAGGAAAATCAGAAAGGCAGCTTACACCTTGTTCTCCCAACCCTCCAGGGCCCCATCCAGTCCACCACCCCCCCATTCTGTTTCATCATACTACACCACACCCTCCCCTTTTGCCCACCAGCATTACCGCCCCTCTCCCCTTATCCCCCACCACGCCCCCAAGCAGGCCTTTCTCCCCCCAGCCCCCCGTCTCCCTGCCCTTAGTACCGCCGCGCTCTGCCCGCGCGTCACCCTCGCCCACTTCATACCACCTCCCCCTTCTCCCCCCCCCGGCTTCCCCCTATCATCACCCGCATGTTCCCCCACTCCCCTGTCCACAACGTCCCTCCTCCACCCCCCCTCCTGCCTTCCCCACTCCCACTCTGTCCCCCACACCTCTACGAGCCGTACCTCCCCCTCCAGCCTCCCTTTTCCCCCCCAGCTATTTCCGCATCCAGCGTGGGCTGCACCTCTGCATCCTGCCCTGCCAGGCCCTCCGAGGACCCAACTGCCGCCACCTGACACCACGCCGCCTTTCCCACCCCCATCCAATCTCTACACCCCTGCCCCTGCTCCCTGCGCAATCCAGCCACCTACCCCAGCCTCCCTCTACCTCTCCCTAACTCCACGCTGCCGTTCCTACCCCCAGCCAGGGTCTACACCCTTGCTTTTGCTCCCTGTGCTGTGCCGTCCCCACCTCCGTCCGCCTTTCCGCGGCACCAGACCGCCTCTCCCTCCCCCAGCCAACCTCTGCACCCCCTGTTCCTGCCCCTTGTGCCTTCCAACACCCTACCCCAACCCCCCCCAGTCTCCCCCTTCTCCAACACCCTCCATATTTCCTCCCCCCTGGGGCTCGCCCATCCGCAGGTATCACCCTTCATCAATTCCCCAATTCCCTCTGTCCCCTGTTTCCCGGCCCCGCATCTTTCTCTGCATTTACCACAGCGCCTCCTTTCGGTGCCCTCTCGGCCCTCCCACGTTCTCACCCCCCGCCCTCCAACCTTCTCATTACCCGCTACCAGGCTCACGCCAACCCGACTACCCACTACCCTTTGCCCCTTCCTCTCTGTTCCCCACCCTTCCTCCCCACTTGGCTCCACCTGCCCACCCCCACCTCCCGTGGAATTCTGCCCTGCCCTCCCCACCTCTGGCCCACCACCTGTCCCCACACCCTGCTCACCCACCACTACATCACCCCCGCCCCCCCACCTCCACTACAGCCCGCCAACACTTCCCCTCTCAACCGGCCCCCAGCCCGCCCCCCCCTTGGGCCCCAATCCCCTCCAACTGTCAGGCCCCCTCTACCCTCTCTTCCACCCACTGCGCACCGCTTTCCCCACCCTTTTTCCATTTCCCAAGCTAACCCCCCGCACCCCGGCCTCTGCCAGGGAGTTCCCTTCCCCCTTTGACGCCCTCTTGAGCCAACTCCAGCAACTCACGCCGCCACCGCCAGGCATGCTGCCTCTGTAACAATGCCCAGCACCCCGCGAGTGGGGAAAAGGCAGACCCGGGAGCCCCTCGGCGATCTAGGAGGTCCCGCAGCCGAAGCCACCCCCTACTCTCCCACTCCCCCCACTTCAACAGTCAGGAAGAAACAACACACACTTGACCAAGCGAAAACACTCACACAATCTGATCCTAGGGGCCAGAAGCGTACCCTTGAAGAGGATGGAACAGAGGAACGCCAAGCCCCACTGGAGGAAATACACAAGGAGGAGCCAGCACGCTCAAAACCGCGCCCTACCCCCGCGGCCCCATCCCAGCCTACCCCCCTTCAGGTGACAGCGGGGACGGCACCCATGCATGCCAAGTGGAGAGATCCCCCAACTCTCTCGCTACTTCCCATTCGCAAACCAGATTACTTGTGAAAACACTTAATCCTACTAGCACCCCCAAGCACATAGAAGCGGGAGGGGGCAGAGCCAGGGGGGAACTTGCAGCTAACACTGCACGGGAAGGGGTAAGTGAATGTGTGTGCGAAGGAGCAGCAGAGGCTGCAGAGGATGGGGCAGCAAAGGCTGCACGGGAAGGGGCAATGGGGGGTTGTGGGGGAAGGGGCAGCAGAGGTTGCAGAGGAAAGGGCAGCAGAGGCTGCAAGGGAAGGGGCAGCAGCGGCTGCACGGGAAAGGGCGGCAGAGGCTGCACGGGAAGGGGCGGCAGGGACCGTGACTCTGGCCAGGCAAAGGGCAGAGGCCATGGAGACAGGTTTTGCAGGAGTAGGGGCCACGGAACCTGCAGCTGTGTCGGCTGGGGGAACCGCAGCAGAGGAGGCTATAGGGACCGCACCAGGCGAGGCCGCACAGACCACAGCAGGTGTGGCTGCAGGGATCACAACGGGTGAGGCTTCAGGAGGGACCATGGCAGGTGAAGCCGCAGAGAGCGCAGTAGGTGAGGCTGTAGGGAGCGCAGCAGGGGAGGCTGCAGAGAGCGCAGCAGGTGAGGCCGCAGGGAGCGCAGCAGGCGAGGCTGCAGGGAGCGCAGCAGGCGAGGCTGCGGGGAGCGCAGCAGGCGGGGCTGTAGGGGCCGCAGCAGGTGAGGCTGCGGCGGACGCAGCAGGTGAGGCTGCGAGGGCTGCAGCATGTAAGGTTGGGCAGACTCTCGCAGGTGAGGCTGCACAGTCTACAGCTGGTGAGGTCGCAGGGACTGCAATAGGTGAGGCAGCAGGGACTGCAGCAGGTGAGGCTGCAGGGACCACAGCGGATGAGGCTGCAGGCGGGACCAGGGCAGGTGAGGCCGCAGGGAGCACAGCAGGTGAGGCTGAAATAGCCGCAGCAGTTGAGGTTGAGCAGATTCTAGCAGGTGAGGCCGCACAGACTGCAGCAGGTGAGGCCGCAGGGACTGCAGCAGGTGAGGCTGCAGGGACTGCTGCACGTGAGGCTGCAGGGACCCGCGGCAGGCAAGGCTGCAGGGACCGCGGCTGGTGAGGCTGAGCAGATTACGGCAGGTGAAGTTTTACAGACTGCAGCAGTCGAGGCTGCAAGGACTGCAGCAGGAGCGACAGAGGCCACAGTGGGGGCCGGTACAGGGGGAGGTGCTACGGGTGCAGCGGGGAAGGGGGTAACGGGGACTGGTGCTGAGGGAGAGTGCTGCCTCGGTTGTAGCAAGAGAGGGTACGGCAGGGGCTAGAGTGGGAGAAGGGATCAGCAGTGGCCTCAAAGGCAGAAGGTGAGGCTGCAGCTGAAGCAGCAGGGAGGGCCATAGCACGGCCAGTAGGGGCGGCAGGGGCCGCAGCAAACGCGGGGAAACACACAACAGGGCCGGCAGAGACCGCAAAAGGGGCTAGCAGTAAAGCGGCAGCAGGCGGGGTGGGCTCGGGGGACATAGGGGCAACAGGGGAAGGAGAGGTGAGTGTGGTCCCGACCGGGGTGGGCACGGAAGAGGGGGATGTGATAGCGATAGAGGAGGATGAGGGAGAGGATGTGATGCACATTGACGGGCCACTGGCCCAATACCTCACGCCTGACGGTGAGGCCGACCCGGCCCCCGTGCAGCCTCACGTCGAGGTTCCCCCTCTACCCCCCATGCCCGTCCACATGCTAGCAGAAGGACCGATGGAGGGGCTGGGGGAGACCTTGAGGACAGAGCCGCACGAGGGAGCCCCCATCCTCACCTCCCGTCCTCCAGCCCACCCACCCCCAGGAGCACCATTTCCCCACCCCCACCCTCAGGTCCCGGTAGTATCCAGGGGGGCAGCCAAGGCCCTGGCCTTCTTGGCGGAGCCGTGCTCCCCGACCCCCACGTTGCTCCATGGCCAGCCCCCCTCTCCGTCCCCAACCCCTGACCCACGGTTGCAGGCGGTCCACCGGGAGAGCACGCGGGTGCGACAAGAGCAGAGTCACCCGAGGGCACCCCTTCTCTCACCTCTCACCCCTCCCCGCCCCTTCCCTCACTCCTCCCCTCACCCCCAAGGGCAGCACACCTCTGCCCCCACCCTCAGGGGCTCCTTAGAGCACCACGTGGAGCAGCCAGGGCTCTGGCCTTCCTAGAGGAGCCATGCTCCCCGACCCCTACCAACACCCAGCCACCCCCTACCGGCCCACTACCCCCCCCTCCACCAGGCCCCCCCCCACCCGGTAGTACACACATCTCGGAGGTTGAAGCATCTCTGCGGCCAAATCCCTCTCCCACACGCTACAGGCACCCAACCACCCGAGTCGCCGCACAGCCCCAACACGCCCACCCAACAGGCTGCCCCCCTCACACCACCCCCCCCAGGCAGCCGAGACCCACCCGCAAGGGCTTGCGCCCCAGGCTCATGGGAGCGGCGGCACCCGGGTAGAGGGGCCCACAGGAGAGGCCACCACAGAGCCCACACAAACCCCTCTCCCCCCACCGTTTGTACCTCGCTCTAACCTCCACACTGGCCCAGCCCCTCGACCCCCACCTTCAACCCCCCCTCCCGGCCGGGTTCCCCACGAGTGGCCCCGTTGGGCAGCCATCACCCCCCACACACAGCCTGCCGATCTGTCCCCACGGAGGGGGATGTCTCGAGGAGAGAGGGGATGCACACAGAGCACCCCCCGCCCGGCGAACCACCCATCCTCCCTCCAACCACCCCTTTGGCCCCACAGCCCCCCCTTCCTTCACAAACAGGCGCGGACAACCGGGTTGGCCGCCGGCGGAAGAACAGGGGCAGAGGAGGCAGAGGGTCAGCCCACGTACTCCCCCCTCCCTCCCTCCCCCACCAAGAGCCCCTCCCCACCCCGCATCCTGTTGAACCCTTACCAGGCCCTACCGCTACAGCCCGACCACCAAACCCACACTCCCGCCCCGCTCCTACACCTCCACAGGGCCATGGGAGCGGACCAGCCCACTCTCCCCCATTCTGCCCCTCCCTTGCTGTGTCCCCCTCCCAGGTGGCGGCGGCCGCGATCGCTACGGGGATGGAGGCCGTCGGGTTGAGGGATGCGCCCATGGAAGACGCCACCGACTCCCCCTCCCATCCCTCCCACCCCTTCCATGTCGACGACCCCCCTACCGCAACCCATGGTGATTGGGGAGGGCCAAGGGGGCCTTCTAGGGCAGGGTCCACACCCGAGCTCCGCTCAGCCAGCAAGCCCCACTCCACCCTCTACCCTGCCAGCCCTCCTACTCTCACCTACAGGCAGGCAGGTCTTCGAGACCCCAGAGGAGGTGAGGGCTGGCATTTCAGATTTGCTGGCGATACACCGCCCGAGCAGCTCTCCGGCTGCCCCCACCCTCCCAGTCCCACAGGACCGGACCCGGACGTATGCGGAGGTCACCCGGTCTGTCCCTTCTTTTATCCCCCCCTGCCACTCAGCCAGGCGCGTCACTCCCGACCCCAATGGAGGACGGACCAGGTTCAGAGGCCGTGTCACGCGCACCTAGATGGGGTGGCGCCTCCCCCCGTTCAGCCCGTGGCGCAGGAGGTCACCAGCAGTAGGGATGAGGCATCCGCCCCTACCGAGACCCCTCCGCCTGGGGTAGCAGAGCCGTCACTTGAACCGCACCTCGCCGAGGGGCAGGAGCACACCACGGCACACACTTCAGGCTCACCCCCACGTCCCCCCTCCCCAGCTTCGACACCGGTTCCGGCACGAGGCCCGGCCCTATCCTGTGCGACACCACCTCTATCTTCGCTGACACCCCCCATGCACGGGGTTGGTGAGTCGTCGCCTCCCCTCATCCCAGGCGATCCTCTCGGAGCTCAGGCCGCCCACGGGGTCCCCTCTACAGCCAGTTCCGACGCCACGGCCCCGATTGACCCCGCCGACACGGCGACATCACCCGACCAGGTCGTGAGTTGCCCCACCTGCAGGAGCTCTCTCGCGAACCGACGCGCGCTCCAGCACCACTTTCCCTTCTGCCATCCTGCGGACGCGGCTCGCAGGGCGCAGGCTGCCCATGACACCGCCTCGATCATCCCTTCCCTCTCACAGCCCCGTGCGACCGGGATACAGTTCACCGACGCACAGTGGCAGACGCTCGACTCGGTGGACAAGACAGAGTACTTCTCGCCCGAGCGTATCCATGCACGCCCTCTCCGACGTGTCCCGGAGAGGGTCCGCGGAGGATATCTCGACGTCCTCAGTGCGATCCTAGTCCGCATTGCCCAGGACCCGGAGGCTGCTGGCCCTACCTTCCTCCTCGCCGCAGCGCCGACTCTTTTCCTTGTTCCAGCGACGCCACCCCGACCGCTCGCACACGGCTGCCATTGCAACGCGCATCTCCCGCTTTGGTCGAGGTGAGTGGGCTGAGCTATTCTCAGATGCACTAGGCCGTCGCACACCCCTTCCTCGGCGCACAGGTCACCGGTCACGCACCGCCACCGATCCCTCTACAGCAGATGAGCGCCGCATCGCACGTTGCCTACGTCTGGCAGCGTGCAATGAGACCTCACGGGCGTGCGCGGCTCTCGAGTCCGCGGAGGCAGCCCCAGATACACAGGGGACGATACAGCGCCTGCAGTCGAAGCACCCCAACGCGGAGAGGCCGACCCCAGCTTGGCAGTCTGGCTTCCAGGGGTCCCCTCTCGTGCTCTCGGTGGACCACTTACGCCGCGCGATTTTCACAGCTCCGCGGGGCTCTTCGGGAGGACCGTCCGGTTGGGTCGCTGAGCACCTGCGAGACACTTTCCTAGCTTTCCCCAGAGTCTCCATTTCCTCCTGGCCGTGTACCAGCAGTGGCTCCGAGGCCGTTGCGCTCCAGCTACGCGCTCCTTGCTAGCGTCTTCCACCCTCGTGGCTCTGGCGAAGTCGAACATGGATGTTCGGCCGATTGCCATCGGCGAGGTCTTGGTCCGCATTCTTTTCTCGTGCAGTCTGTCTCCAGCTACGTGACCAGATGGCGAGGGTCTTCTTGGCGTCACAGCAGTTTGGGGTGGGGGTTACGTGCGGGACAGAGGTCGTAGTTAGAGGCGTCCGCCGCGCTCTGGCTGACCACCCAGACTGGGTGGTCCTGCAGCTAGACGTGGCGAACGCCTTTAACTCTTTCCACCGAGACAGGATGTTCCAGGCGCTGCAGGCCAGCCCGGAGTTCCAGTGCCTGATCCCCTTCATCGGCCTCTTCTACGGGACGCCCTCGGATCTCCACTACAGGTCAGGCACGGGAGTGGTCACGATGCACTCGGAGCGGGGCACTCGCCAGGGAGACCCTCTCAGCCCCTTCTTGTACGCTCTGACACAGCGTCTTGCTTTGGAGCCGGTTCTGGTGGAGGGGGATGTCCAGCTCTGGTCGTACGCCGATGACACGTACGTGCTAGGTCCCCCAGACAGGGTGCTGCACCACTTTGCCGAGATCGTGAGGCGCTTGGGCGAGATGGGCCTTGCAGCCCAGCCGCACAAGTGCCTCGTCTACCAGACAGAGTCCTTTCTGTCCAGGGATCTGGAGGCCTTCACGGGCCTAGGGATCGAGGTCGCACGCCGAGGGCTCACCGTGACAGGCGTACCGGTAGGCACCGTTTCGTTCGTGGAGCAGAGTCTCCCCGGATCGTCTCGAGAGGATGGGGCGGGTGCTACCTTGGCTTCCGAGGTTGCGCCAGCCCCAGACAGCTGCCCGCCTTCTGTCGGCGTGTGTCAGCACTCGTCCGCAGTACCTGTCGAGGACCGTCCCTCCTTCGCCCGCAGTGATCTCTAGTTTTACACGGTGGGGACGCACGCCTGGGAGAGACATTTCAGCAGCTTTTAGCTTCAGGGACCTGGGCTTGTCGCGAGGACGTCCGAGAGGCCGCCCTAGACCAGATCTTCCTCCCCCATCCGTCTCGGGGGTTTCGGCATTCGTCGCATGGCACGCATTGCCCCGGTGAGTTTCGTGTGCTCCTGGGTGCAGTGTGCTCCCATTCTCTGTTCTCTCCCTGCGTGTGGCGAGGCGTTTCGGCAGAGCTTCGCTTCAGGTGAGCCAGGGCAGATCGACCGGGCTCTGCAGACGGCGCTAGAGGGTCTCCCACCTGACGTTCTCTCTCTCCTTCCCCCCTGGCCCTCTTGCGCTTCTGCCTCCCCCGATTCCCTTTTTGCAGGAGCGAGCCGTCTTCTGGAGGCGCATGCCTTGGAGGCCGTGCGTGCCCGTCACGCCTCTCCCTTGCACCTTGCCCGTTTGACTTCCCTTCAGGGCGCAGGTGCAGGGGCGTGGTTGACGTCGGTGCCGTACGCTGACCCACTGCGCATCCCGGAGGCGCTGTGGCAGGCGGCTTCATCTTCTCGTCTTGGTCTCCCTATCCCCCAGTTAGCCCTTGCAGGTCAGTGCTCCTGCGGACAGGCGATTGACGACATGACGGTGCCTCATCACGCGGTTCGGTGCCCGCGCTACGGGGTCGCCACTACCATCCACGACACGGTGAAGTACATGCTTCGAGACTTTGCGGTCGAGGCGGGCTTCGCAGTAAAGGTGGAGGACTCTACGCTGTTCACACAGTTGGAGGCGGCTCGAGCGAGGACTACTGGGACAGCCAGTGGTGGGAGAGGGGACGCGGGCTGAGGGACCGGGGGAGCAGAGAGGCGAGGCGGGATCGCCGGGTGGCGGGGGACAGTGGGGACAGCACCAGCTGCGGGGTCAGGTGGAGCGAGGGATAGGGGGGCAGAGGGGTCCGCAGGGGGAGCAGACGGGCCAGGACGGAGAGGGGAGACGGCACAGGCAGCAGCAGGAGAGCCAGGGGAGGCCGCGGGCCCAGGGCGCCGCGCCTCCAGGTTCGGCCTCGGGGGTGGGGCAGGGGCGGGAGCAGCAGAGAGCGGACGGAGGTACAGGAGGGGCAGCGGGATTGGGAGGGGAGGGCCAGGGAGTGAGAGAGGCAGCAGGGGATGGAGCAGGGGGGTCGGGAGGGTTGGGGGAGGGTAGAGAGGGGGAGGGGAGAGGACAGGTGGATGGAGGAGAGGAGAGGGGGAGAGAGACGATTGGAGAGGAGGCACCAAGGGACCAGACAAGGCAGCAGCCAGCGCAACAGCAGGGACCAGTCGGACGCACAGGCCGTGTAGGCACCGCCTCCCGCATCCCAGACCTCACCTGCCGCGACGTTGGCCAGGGTCTGATGGTTCTTGTGGATGTCTCCATAGCGGATCCATAGCGCGAGGGGAACGTGCAGCTGAGACGGGCGACCCCCACACAGATTGGAGTGGCAGCAGCTAGACGGGTGCAGGAGAAGCTGAGGCACTGGGGGCCGCACTTAGAGGGGCTGCAGCCGGCACCACAACTTTTACGCGTGCGTGGCGGAGACCTTTGGCCTTTTGAGTGAGCCGCTGCGTCAGTTTCTGGGGCTCTGCGCAAAGAGGATAGCACAGCGGAGGAGGGATAGAGGTGGGGGGGATGACGGATCGGCACGGATATTTGAGGCAGGACTCACTACACGCCTCTCCGTTGCACTGCAGCGCGCGCAGGCTCAATGCATGATCCAGCATGCGGTGCGGCAGTTAGGGGGATCCGACGACGGGTGGATGCCTGCACCAGTCCCACTGGGTGCGGGGCAGGGTACTTGGCACCACGTCACAGGGTGCTTCGAGAGTGTGGCTGATATGCAGTATATATATGATGCATATGTGTAAAAAACAATAGTGGCTGTGCTTGAAACGCTGTGCCCGTGCGGTCGTGCGGGTTGCTGCCGTGTTTTGGTCCTTTGGTGCTTCCTCCTCCTTAGTCTCTCTCCCTTTCTCCTCTTCTCTTCCCACCTCCCTCTTTCTGTTCCCTTCTTCTATCCTTCCCTTCTCTTCCTACCACCCTCTTCTTTTCCCTACCACTTTTTCTTACTCCTTCATCCTTCCTTCCTTTCCTTTCTTTCCCCCTTTTCCTACAAAATATATATACCGTCCTCATAGCGATAAGGCTATGTCGAAATTTCCTAGTCTTGGAAAAACCATTACATTCGGCTTGTATTTGCTCTTCCCCTATTAATGAATAACTGCTCTCGGCCCACCGGCGCTTAGCTTCGGAGTTCTGATGGGATCCGGCGTAGTAGCCGAGGTATGATCGTACCACGTCAACCTCGTGCCCCGACCGCTACAACACCCCTTGCCCGGGTCCCCCCCTTCATAGTCACACCCCCTGCCCCCTCATGCCATCCGCTCCCCCCCCGCCCCTACCCTCCGCGTGCCCGCTCCCTTGCCGCCTCTTTTGACCCTCCCTGCCCCCCCTCGCCGTTTCCCACCGCCCGCCATTCGCTCCTCCCCGCCCGTTGCGCTCCCCTCCTTTACCTTCTCCTCCCCCCCTCCCCTCCTCTGCTGCACGCCTCTTCCTTCCCCTCGCCGACCCACTCCACTCCCTGCCCCTCCTCAATCCGCACCCTGCCCCTCGTATCTCGCCCCCCCTATGCTTGGTTTCTCCCCTCCCTG
This sequence comes from Closterium sp. NIES-65, assembly GCA_948144175.1. Lineage (NCBI taxonomy): Eukaryota > Viridiplantae > Streptophyta > Zygnematophyceae > Desmidiales > Closteriaceae > Closterium > Closterium sp. NIES-65. The sequence goes on along the minus strand of CANXME010001484.1, from coordinate 9,041 downwards.
CCCCTCGCCGCCTTTCCCCGCTCCCCACCTCCCCCCTCTCCCTGCCCCCCCACTCTCCCCCCCCTTGTCCTTGGCTTCCTACCTCCCTGCCTCACCTTTCCCCCCTCCGTGTGCTCAGCTTCTCCCCTCCCTGCCCCTCCCTCCTCCCCGCCCTGCCCCTCATTTTCCGCCCCCCCCCACGCCCGGTTTTCTCCCCTCCCCGCGCCTCCCTTTCTTTCTCCGTGCCTCTCCTTTGCTCCCTCCCTGCCCCCGCCTGCCCATGCCCCTGTCTTTGGCTTCTCCCCTCCCTGCCCCACGTTTCTTCCCTCCCTGCCCCCCGTCTGCCCCTCCCTTGTTTTCCCCTCACCCATTGCTTCTCTCCTCCCTGCCCTTGATTTCCCACACCCCTGCCCTCGTTTCCTATCATCCATGCCCCTCGTTTCCCCCCTTTGTACGTTCAGCCTCTTCCCTCCCTGCCCCTCCCTTCCTCCCCCCCTGCCCTTTGCTCTCCCCTCGTTACGCTCCCTTCTCCCCATCCCTGCTGCCCTCTTACCACCATCAGCCCATCCCCACGACCAGCCCCCCTCCCACCCTTCAATCCCCCCCTCCCTCTCTCTCTCTCTCTCTCTCTCTCTCTCTCTCTCTCTCTCTCTTTCTCACACACACACACACGCACACTCCCCTCCCCCACCCCCCCACGTACATCCTCCCATTCTGCCCCTCCCTGCCCCTTTCCCACCCCCTCGCACGCCCCTCACCTCCCACCTCCGTGCAACTGGTTTCCGCCCTATCCTTCCGTCACTGCATCGCTCGCCCCTCTGCTCACCCTCTGCCCGCCCCTTTTCCGTGCCCTCAGTTGGCCCAGCCCCTGCCCGTTGCTGCCCCTCCCCTTGCCCCCTCAACTCCCCTGCCCCCCGTACACCCCAAGTCCCATCCAACCGCCCCCACCCTCCCCCGGCTGCCCGTTTCCGCTCTCCACCCCCGCGACCGTGTGCGGCTTCCAACCGCCCAACGGTGGTGCGCACGGGGCGTTTTCTTCGCATGGGCAAGCCTCCCCGGGGGCCCCCCACCCCGCTGGGTCGTTGTTTGGGCAAAAAAACGAAAAGAAAAGAATCGGACGCGCTAAAATCGTCCTTTCTTTTTCCCGCTTGCCCCTCCCCCGGCACGTGCCGAGCAAGGGGCATAAATGGGTACAACACGAGGACTTCCCGGGAGGTAAACCAGATTACTTGTGAAAACACTTAATCCTACTAGCACCCCCAAGCACATAGAAGCGGGAGGGGGCAGAGCCAGGGGGAACTTGCAGCTAACACTGCACGGGGAAGGGGTAAGTGAATGTGTGTGCAAAGGAGCAGCAGAGGCTGCAGAGGATGGGGCAGCAAAGGCTGCACAAGAAGGGGCAATGGGGGTGTGGGGGAAGGGGCAGCAGAGGTTGCAGAGGAAAGGGCAGCAGAGGCTGCAAGGGAAGGGGCAGCAGCGGCTGCACGGGAAAGGGCGGCAGAGGCTGCACGGGAAGGGGCGGCAGGGACCGTGACTCTGGCCAGGCAAAGGGCAGAGGCCATGGAGACAGGTTTTGCAGGAGTAGGGGCCACAGAACCTGCAGCTGTGTCGGCTGGGGGAACCGCAGCAGAGGAGGCTATAGGGACCGCACCAGGCGAGGCCGCACAGACCACAGCAGGTGTGGCTGCAGGGATCACAACGGGTGAGGCTGCAGGAGGGACCATGGCAGGTGAAGCCGCAGAGAGCGCAGTAGGTGAGGCTGTAGGGAGCGCAGCAGGGGAGGCTGCAGAGAGCGCAGCAGGTGAGGCCGCAGGGAGCGCAGCAGGCGAGGCTTCAGGGAGCGCAGCAGGCGAGGCTGCGGGGAGCGCAGCAGGCGGGGCTGCAGGGGCCGCAGCAGGTGAGGCTGCGGCGGACGCAGCAGGTGAGGCTGCGAGGGCTGCAGCATGTAAGGTTGGGCAGACTCTAGCAGGTGAGGCTGCACAGGCTACAGCTGGTGAGGTCGCAGGGACTGCAATAGGTGAGGCCGCAGGGACTGCAGCAGGTGAGGCTGCAGGGACCACAGCGGATGAGGCTGCAGGCGGGACCAGGGCAGGTGAGGCCGCAGGGAGCACAGCAGGTGAGGCTGAAATAGCCGCAGCAGTTGAGGTTGAGCAGATTCTAGCAGGTGAGGCCGCACAGACTGCAGCAGGGGAGGCCGCAGGGACTGCAGCAGGTGAGGCTGCAGGGACTGCTGCACGTGAGGCTGCAGGGACCCGCGGCAGGCAAGGCTGCAGGGACCGCGGCTGGTGAGGCTGAGCAGATTACGGCAGGCGAGGTTTTACAGACTGCAGCAGTCGAGGCTGCAAGGACTGCAGCAGGAGCGACAGAGGCCACAGTGGGGGCCGGTACAGGGGGAGGTGCTACGGGTGCAGCGGGGAAGGGGGTAACGGGGACTGGTGTGAGGGAGAGTGCTGCCTCGGTTGTAGCAAGAGAGGGTACGGCAGGGGCTAGAGTGGGAGAAGGGACAGCAGTGGCCTCAAAGGCAGAATGGTGAGGCTGCAGCTGAAGCAGCAGGGAGGGCCATAGCACGGCCAGTAGGGGCGGCAGGGGCCGCAGCAAATGCGAGGAAACACACAGCAGGGCCGGCAGAGACCGCAAAAGGGGCTAGCAGTAAAGCGGCAGCAGGCGGGGTGGGCTCGGGGGACATAGGGGCAACAGGGGAAGGAGAGGTGAGTGTGGTCCCGACCGGGGTGGGCATGGAAGAGGGGGATGTGATAGCGATAGAGGAGGATGAGGGAGAGGATGTGATGCACATTGACGGGCCACTGGCCCAATACCTCACGCCTGACGGTGAGGCCGACCCGGCCCCCCTGCAGCCTCACGTCGAGGTTCCCCCTCTACCCCCCATGCCCGTCCACATGCTAGCAGAAGGACCGATGGAGGGGCTGGGGGAGACCTTGAGGACAGAGCCACACGAGGGAGCCCCCATCCTCACCTCCCGTCCTCCAGCCCACCCACCCCCAGGAGCACCATTTCCCCACCCCCACCCTCAGGTCCCGGTAGTATCCAGGGGGGCAGCCAAGGCCCTGGCCTTCTTGGCGGAGCCGTGCTCCCCGACCCCCACGTTGCTCCATGGCCAGCCCCCCTCTCCGTCCCCAACCCCTGACCCCACGGTTGCAGGCGGCCCACCGGGAGAGCACGCGGGTGCGACAAGAGCAGAGTCACCCGAGGGCACCCCTTCTCTCACCTCTCACCCCTCCCCGCCCCTTCCCTCACTCCTCCCCTCACCCCCAAGGGCAGCACACCTCTGCCCCCACCCTCAGGGGCTCCTTAGAGCACCACGTGGAGCAGCCAGGGCTCTGGCCTTCCTAGAGGAGCCATGCTCCCCGACCCCTACCAACACCCAGCCACCCCCTACCGGCCCACTACCCCCCCCTCCACCAGGCCCCCCCCACCCGGTAGTACACACATCTCGGAGGTTGAAGCATCTCTGCGGCCAAATCCCTCTCCCACACACTACAGGCACCCAAACCACCCGAGTCGCCGCACAGCCCCAACACGCCCACCCAACAGGCTGCCCACCCTCACACCCACCCCCCCCAGGCAGCCGAGGACCCACCCGCAGGGCTTGCGCCCCAGGCTCATGGGAGCGGACCAGCCCACTCTCCCCCATTCTGCCCCTCCCTTGCTGTGTCCCCCTCCCAGGTGGCGGCGGCCGCGATTCGCTACGGGGATGGAGGCCGTCGGGTTGAGGGATGCGCCCATGGAAGACGCCACCGACTCCCCCTCCCATCCCTCCCACCCCTTCCATGTCGACGACCCCTACCGCAACCCATGGTGATTGGGGAGGGCCAAGGGGGCCTTCTAGGGCAGGGTCCACACCCGAGCTCCGCTCAGCCAGCAAGCCCCACTCCACCCTCTACCTGCCAGCCCTCCTACTCTCACCTACAGGCAGGCAGGTTTTCGAGACCCAGAGGAGGTGAGGGCTGGCATTTCAGATTGCTGGCGATACACCGCCCGAGCAGCTCTCCCGGCTGCCCCCACCCTCCCAGTCCCACAGGACCGGACCCGGACGTATGCGGAGGTCACCCGGTCTGTCCCTTCTTTTATCCCCCCCGCCACTCAGCCAGGCGCGTCACTCCCGACCCCAATGGAGACGGACCAGGTTCATGAGGCCGTGTCACGCGCACCTAGATGGGGTGGCGCCTCCCCCCGTTCAGACCCGTGGCGCAGGAGGTCACCAGCAGTAGGGATGAGGCATCCGCCCCTACCGAGACCCCTCCGCCTGGGGTAGCAGAGCCGTCACTTGAACCGCACCTCGCCGAGGGGCAGGAGCACACCACGGCACACACTTCAGGCTCACCCCCACGTCCCCCCTCCCCAGCTTCGACACCGGTTCCGGCACGAGGCCCGGCCCTATCCTGTGCGACACCACCTCTATCTTCGCTGACACCCCCATGCACGGGGTTGGTGAGTCGTCGCCTCCCCTCATCCCAGGCGATCCTCTCGGAGCTCAGGCCGCCCACGGGGTCCCCTCTACAGCCAGTTCCGACGCCACGGCCCCGATTGACCCCGCCGACACGGCGACATCACCCGACCAGGTCGTGAGTTGCCCCACCTGCAGGAGCTCTCTCGCGAACCGACGCGCGCTCCAGCACCACATTCCCTTCTGCCATCCTGCGGACGCGGCTCGCAGGGCGCAGGCTGCCCAGGACACCGCCTCGATCATCCCTTCCCTCTCACAGCCCCGTGCGACCGGGATACAGTTCACCGACGCACAGTGGCAGACGCTCGACTCGGTGGACTGGACAGAGTACTTCTCGCCCGAGCGTATCCATGCACGCCCTCTCCGACGTGTCCCGGAGAGGGTCCGCGGAGGATATCTCGACGTCCTCAGTGCGATCCTAGTCCGCATTGCCCAGGACCCGGAGGCTGCTGGCCCTACCTTCCTCCTCGCTGCAGTGCCGACCCTTTTCCTTGTTCCAGCGACGCCACCCGACCCGCTCGCACACGGCTGCCACTTGCAACGCGCATCTCCCGCTTTGGTCGAGGTGAGTGGGCTGAGCTAGTCTCAGATGCACTAGGCCGTCGCACACACCCCTTCCTCGGCGCACAGGTCACCGGTCACGCACCGCCACCGATCCCTCTACAGCAGATGAGCGCCGCATTCGCACGTTGCCTCCGTCTGGCAGCGTGCAATGAGACCTCACGGGCGTGCGCGGCTCTCGAGTCCGCGGAGGCAGCCCCAGATACACAGGGGACGATACAGCGCCTGCAGTCGAAGCACCCCAACGCGGAGAGGTCCGACCCCAGCTTGGCAGTCTGGCTTCCAGGGGTCCCCTCTCGTGCTCTCGGTGGATCACTTACGCTGCGCAATTTTCACAGCTCCGCGTGGCTCTTCGGGAGGACCGTCCGGTTGGGTCGCTGAGCACCTGCGAGACACTTTCCTAGCTTTCCCTCAGAGTCTCCATTTCCTCCTGGCCGTGTACCAGCAGTGGCTCCGAGGCCGTTGCGCTCCAGCTACGCGCTCCTTGCTAGCGTCTTCCACCCTCGTGGCTCTAGGCGAAGTCGAACATGGATGTTCGGCCGATTGCCATCGGCGAGGTTTTGGTCCGCATTCTTTCTCGTGCAGTCTGTCTCCAGCTACGTGACCAGATGGCGAGGGTCTTCTTGGCGTCACAGCAGTTTGGGGTGGGGGTTACGTGCGGGACAGAGGTCGTAGTTAGAGGCGTCCGCCGCGCTCTGGCTGACCACCCAGACTGGGTGGTCCTGCAGCTAGACGTGGCGAATGCCTTTAACTCCTTCCACCGAGACTGGATGTTCCAGGCGTTACAGGCCAGCCCGGAGTTTCAGTGCCTGATCCCCTTCATCGGCCTCTTCTACGGGACGCCCTCGGATCTCCACTACAGGTCAGGCACGGGAAGTGGTCACGATGCACTCGGAGCGGGGCACTCGCCAGGGAGACCCTCTCAGCCCCTTCTTGTACGCTCTGACACAGCGTCTTGCTTTGGGAGCCGGTTTCTGGTGGAGGGGGATGTCCAGCTCTGGTCGTACGCCGATGACACGTACGTGCTAGGTCCCCCAGACAGGGTGCTGCACCACTTTGCCGAGATCGTGAGGCGCTTGGGCGAGATGGGCCTTGCAGCCCAGCCGCACAAGTGCCTCGTCTACCAGACAGAGTCCTTTCTGTCCAGGGATCTGGAGGCCTTCACGGGCCTAGGGATCGAGGTCGCACGCCGAGGGCTCACCGTGACAGGCGTACCGGTAGGCAACCGTTTCGTTCGTGGAGGCAGAGTCTCCCGGATCGTCTCGAGAGGATGGGGCGGGTGCTACCTTGGCTTCCGAGGTTGCGCCAGCCCCAGACAGCTGCCCGCCTTCTGTCGGCGTGTGTCAGCACTCGTCCGCAGTACCTGTCGAGGACCGTCCCTCCTTCGCTCGCAGTGATCTCTAGTTTTAACACGGTGGGACGCACGCCTGGGAGAGACATTTCAGCAGCTTTTAGCTTCAGGGACCTGGGCTTGTCGCGAGGACGTCCGAGAGGCCGCCCTAGACCAGATCTTCCTCCCCATCTCGTCTCGGGGGTTTCGGCATTCGTCGCATGGCACGCATTGCCCCGGTGAGTTTCGTGTGCTCCTGGGTGCAGTGTGCTCCCATTCTCTGTTCTCATCCCTGCGTGTGGCGAGGTGTTTCGGCAGAGCTTCGCTTCAGGTGAGCCAGGCAGATCGACCGGGCTCTGCAGACGGCGCTAGAGGGTCTCCCACCTGACGTTCTCTCTCTCCTTCCCCCTGGCCCTCCTGCGCTTACTGCCTCCCCCGATTCCCTTTTTTGCAGGAGCGAGCCGTACTTCTGGAGGCGCAGGCCTTGGAGGCCGTGCGTGCCCGTCACGCCTCTCCCTTGCACCTTGCCCGTTTGACTTCCCTTCAGGGAGGAGGTGCAGGGGCGTGGTTGACGTCGGTGCCGTACGCTGACCCACTGCGCATCCCGGAGGCGCTGTGGCAGGCGGCTTCATCTTCTCGTCTTGGTCTCCCCGATCCCCCAGTTAGCCCTTGCAGGTCAGTGCTCCTGTGGACAGGCGATTGACGACATGACGGTTGCCCCATCACGCGGTTCGGTGCCCGCGCTACGGGGTCGCCACTACCATCCACGACACGGTGAAGTACATGCTTCGAGACTTTGCGGTCGAGGCGGGCTTCGCGGTAAAGGTGGAGGACTCTACGCTGTTCACTACAGTTGGAGGCGGCTCGAGCGAGACTACTGGGACAGCCAGTGGTGGGGAGAGGGGACGCGGGCCTGAGGGACCGGGGGAGCAGAGAGGCGAGGCGGGACAGCCGTGGTGGCGGGGGACAGTGGGGACAGCACCAGCTGCGGGTTCAGGTGGAGCGAGGGATAGGTGGGCGGAGGGGACGGCAGGGGGAGCAGACGGGCCAGGACGGGGAGGGGAGACGGCACAGGCAGCAGCAGGAGAGCCAGTGGAGGCCGCGGGCCAGGGCGCCGCGCCTCCAGGTTCGGCCTCGGAGGAGGGGCAGGGGCGGGAGCAGCAGAGAGCGGACGGAGGTACAGGAGGGGCAGCGGGATTGGGAGGGGAAGGGCCAGGGAGTGGAGAGAGGCAGCAGGGGATGGAGCAGGGGGGTCGGGAGGGTTGGGGGAGGGTAGAGAGGGGGAGGGGGAGAGGACAGGTGGAGGGAGGAGAGGAGAGGGGGGAGAGAGACGATCGGAGAGGAGGCACCAAGGGACCAGACAGGGCAGCAGCCAGCGCAACAGCAGGGACCAGTCGGACGCACAGGCCGTGTAGGCACCGCCTCCCGCATCCCAGACCTCACCTGCCGCGACGTTGGCCAGGGTTGATGGTTCTTGTGGATGTCTCCATAGCGGATCCACAGCGGGAGGGGAACGTGCAGCTGAGACGGGCGACCCCCACACAGATTGGAGTGGCAGCAGCTAGAGGCGGGTGCAGGAGAAGCTGAGGCATGGGGGCCGCACTTAGAGGGGCTGCAGCCGGCACCACACTTTTACGCGTCGTGCGTGGCGGAGACCTTTGGCCTTTTGAGTGAGCCGCTGCGTCAGTTTCTGGGGCTCTGCGCAAAGAGGATAGCACAGCGGAGGAGGGATAGAGGTGGGGGGGATGAAGGATCGGCACGGATATTTGAGGCAGGACTCACTACACGCCTCTCCGTTGCACTGCAGCGCGCGCAGGCTCAATGCATGATCCAGCATGCGGTGCGGCAGTTAGGGGGATCCGACGACGGGTGGATGCCCGCACCAGTCCCACTGGGTGCGGGGCAGGTACTTGGCACCACGTCACAGGGTGCTTCGAGAGTGTGGCTGATATGCAGTATATATATGATGCATATGTGTAAAAAACAATAGTGGCTGTGCTTGAAAACGCTGTGCTCGTGCGGTAGTGCGGGTTGCTGCGTGTTTGGTCCTTTGTGCTTCCTCCTCCTAGTCTCTCTCCTCTCTCCTCTTCTCTTCCCACCTCCCTCTTTCTGTTCCCTTCTCTATCCTTCCCTTCTCTTCCTACCACCCTCTTCTTTTCCCTACCACTTTTTCTTACTCCTCATCCTTCCTTCTTTCCTTCTTTCCCCCTTTTCCTACAAAATATATATACCGTCCTCATAGCGATAAGGCTATGTCGAAATTTCCTAGTCTTGGAAAAACCATTATATTCGGCTTGTATTTGCTCTTCCCCTATTAATGAATAACTGCTCTCGCCCACCGGCGCTTAGCTTCGGAGTCTGATGGGATCCGGCGTAGTAGCCGAGGTATGATCGTACCACGTCAACCTCGTGCCCCGAACGCTACACACCCCTTGCCCGGGTCCCCCCCTCATAGTCACCCCCTGCCCCCTCATGCCATCCGCTCCCCCCGCCCTACCCTCCGCGTGCCCGCTCCCTTGCCGCCTCTTTTGACCCTCCCTGCCCCCCCTCGCCGTTTCCCACCGCCCGCCATTCGCTCCTCCCAGCCCCGTGCGCTCCCCTCCTTGACCTTCTCCTCCCCCCTCCCCTCCTCTGCTGCACGCCTCTTCCTTCCCCTCGCCGACCCACTCCACTCCCTGCCCCTCCTCAATCCGCACCCTGCCCCTC
>CANXME010001483.1:0-30019 GCA_948144175.1 Closterium sp. NIES-65 | reverse complement strand
CCCTCGGGTCGCCATTTCCCTGCGGCCCCGCCGCTTCACTGTCGCGGCCCCGCCGCCCTCTTTGACGGGGCCCCGCCGCCCGGCCCTTACGCGGGCCCGTCGCCGGCTCTCACGCGGCCCCAGCAGGCTCTGTCGCGGCCCCGCCCCGGCCTTTACGCGGCCCCGCCGCCTGCTCTCACCGGCGGCAGGCCCCGGCTCCTTCGCGGCCCCGCCGCCTGCTCTCGCGGGCCCCGCCCCGGCTTCTACGCGGCCCCGCCCCGGCTTTCACGCGGCCCCGCGACGGCTCTGTTCGCTGGCCCCGCGCCCCAGGCCCTTACGCGGGCCCCGCCGCCTGCCCTCGTCGCGGCCCCCGGTCACCTCCTGACGGCCCCGCCGTCCCTTCGTGACGGCCCCGCCGTCCCTTTCCTGACGGCCCCGCCGTCCCCTCCTGACGGCTCCTGCCGTCCCCTTCTACCGGCCCCGCAACTGCACCTGCTGGCCCCGCCGCTGCACCTACCGGCCCCCACCACCCACCCCCCCCTTTTCCCGTCGCCCGTCGCGGCTCCTTGCAGAGGGGTGGCAGCTGTGTGGCCTCCCCTGCTTCTCCTCCTCCTTCATCTCCCACTGCAGCAGCCGAGCCGCTCACCTGCAGCAGCCGAGCCGCCCCACCGCCGAGCCGCCCTGCACCCGAGCCGCCCAGCAGCCGAGCCGCCCTGCCGCCGAGCCGCCGGGTCGCTGAGCTGCTGAGCTGCAGTTGCTGCCGAGCCGCCCTGCCGCCGAGCCGCCGAGCTGCTGAGCTGCAGTTGCTGCCGAGCCGCCTTACCGCCGAGCCGCCCGAGTCGCCCGAAGCCGCCGAGCCGCCGACCTGCCGAGCCGCTGAGTCGCCGAGCCTACTCTTCCCACCACTGGTGAGCTCTTGCCCTGCTAGCACGCTGCGCGTCGCCTGCTTGCCTGCCTGCCTGCCTTTTGGCTTGCCTGGCTGCCTGCCTCCCTGCTGCTAGTCCTGCTCCTGCTTCTACTTGCCGAGCCAAATGCAGCCCCAGCGACGCCGGCGTGAGTCCCTCACGCCCCAGCAGCTGCGTGAGTGGTACGCTGGTTGGGGCTGTAGGGGTGGCGACGCTACTCCTACTACCACTCCTGCTGCTTCTACTCGTGGTGGCGGCCAGATGCAGCTCCCGCGACCCTCTCGCGTGTCTCTCACGCCTCGCCAGCTTCGTGAGTGGTACGCTCAGAGTGGAGGGTCTCTCAGTGCTGTTCGCTGCTCTTACGTGATTCGCACTGGTACTCGGACTGGTCAGCCTTGTGGGACACGTAGTCATACACCGTCCCGCTGCTTCGCCCGTCTGAGCGACGCCTGGCGTACCGTGTTTGGCGACGAGGCTGAGCTTCCCGACTGGGTGGAGTTGCTTAGGCAGAGGGTAGATATATATGCTCTTGACTATGATGCTATTCTCACTGCCATGTATGCATTGCCTACTAGTGCTGACCGTGCCGGTCACCTGTGCGTCCCGCCTGACCCAGGTATAGGACCTGCTGCTCTAGCTACTGGTGAGGCTGCTGCTCTGGGTGCTAGTGACTCTCCTGCTCCAGGTACAGGTGCGGCTGCTGCTCTAGGTGCTAGTGAGTCTGCTTCCTCAGGTGCGGGTGAGGCTGCGCTCTCAGGTACCGCGTTGGCTTCGGCCTCCCTCACCTTTACACTTGACTCTGGGGCTTCTCGCTCCTTCTTTCGGGACCGCACCACACTCACGCCGCTTGGTCGGCCGGTTGCTGTCTCCCTGGCTGACCCCTCTGGGGGTCCTGTCCTCGCTCACTTCTCCACTGTCCTCCCGTGTCCGGCTGCCCCCTCGGGCACCCTGTCTGGCCTGTACCTCCCCTCGTTCTCGACGAACTTGGTGAGTGGTGCAGACCTACAGGATGCGGGGGTTCACCAGTTCACTCCTGCGAGTCAGCGGGTGACCCACTGCACGGACGCACGCACAGGCCGGCACCTGGCCACGTTCTCGCGTCGGCCGGGGTCGAGCCTCTACACCCTGACCACTGAGTCTCCTCCTGTCCCCGCGTCCAGTCAGGTAGCAGCGTCGGGTCAGGTGTTTGCTGCTGCGTCCAGGTCTGGTCCTGAGTCTGCCCCCTGTTCGTGTCGCCTCCTGTCTCACGAGACTCTTCTGTGGCACCACCGTCTAGGCCACCCCTCCTTGCCCCGTCTTCGGGGCATGGCTTCCCGTGTCCTTGTCTCTGGTCTTCCCCAGTCTCTCCTCCCCTTCCTTCGGGACCAGGACCTTCCTGTGTCCCCTGTGTCGAGGGGCGCCTCAGGGCTGCTCCTCACTCCTCCCAGTTTCCCCCGACAGAGGCTCCTCTGCAGACGCTTCACATGGACGTGTGGGGCCCGGCCCCCGTCCGTGGGCAGGGTCACGAGCGCTACTTCCTGTTGGTGGTTGACGACTACTCGCGTTACACCTCAGTCTTCCCCTTGCGCAGCAAGGGTGCTGTCACTGAGGTGCTGATCGACTGGATCCGCGAGGCTCGTCTCCAGCTCAGGAGGAGCTTCGGCTCGGACTTTCCTGTTCTGCGTCTGCACTCTGACCGAGGTGGGGAGTTCTCCTCTCGCCTTCTGCGAGACTACTGTCGTGCACAGGGGATCCGCCAGACCTTTACGCTTCCGGACTCTCCACAGCAAAATGGGATTGCTGAGCGCCGCATTGGCATGGTCATGGATGTCGCTCGTACGTCCATGATGCATGCGGCTGCCCCCCATTTTCTGTGGCCGTTTGCGGTTCGGTACGCGGCGCATCAGCTCAACCTTCACCCCAGGGTCTCTCGGCCCGCGATGTCCCCAGTGTTACTGTGGACGGGGAAGGTCGGCGATGCGTCTGCGTTTCCGTGTCTGGGGATCTCGGGCGTTTGTCCGCGACTTGTCTGCGGACAAGCTGTCCCCCCGTGCTGCTCCCTGTGTCTTCCTTGGCTTCCCCCCTGACGCTCCAGGGTGGCAGTTCTACCACCCCTCCTCTCGTCGTGTTCTGTCCTCCCAGGACGTCACGTTCGACGAGTCAGTCCCCTTCTACCGCCTCTTCCCCTACCGTACTCCTTCCCTTCCCCCCCCACCGGACTTCCTGGTACCAGTTCCCCCCCCGGTAGACCCCCTCCCCCCTCAGGTTCCTGCCCCTTCAGGTGTGTCCCAGGTAGACACGGTCGAGCCAGTCGAGGTTGCTGCTGAGTCTGGTCCTGCTGCGGGTGCTGAGCCTGGGGGTGCTGCTGCTGGGGGTGCTGAGCCTGGGGGTGCTGAGCCTGGGGGTGCGAGGGCCGGGGGGTGCTGAGTCTGGGGGTGCTGAGCCGGGGGGGTGCTGAGCCGGAGGGTGCTACGTCAGGAGCTGCTGAGCCTGGGGGTGCTGGGCCTGGAGGTGCGGAGCCTGCGCCTGCTGGACCTGGGGGCTCTCCGGTTCTTCCGTCTCGGCGGGAGCCGCTCTCTCCACAGGAGCTGCGCGAGTGGTTTGCTCGCCGCTGGAGGCGTGCTGCTGGAGCTGGAGCTTCTTCGCCTGCTGAGGGTGCTGCCGGTCCCGGAGCTGCTGGGCCTGCGGGTCCTACTGGAGCTGGAGCTACTGAGTCTGGGGGTGCTGAGTCTGGAGCTGCTGAGCCTGGAGGTGCTGAGTCTGGAGCGGCTGTGCCTGGGGGTGCTGAGTCTGGAGCTGCTGAGCCTGGGGTTTCTCCTGCTGCTGCGTCTCGCCGGGAAGCCCCTCTCTCCACAGGAGCTGCGTGAGTGGTTTGCTCGCCGCTGGAGGAGTGCTGCTGGAGCTGGAGCTTCGTCGACCGTCGAGGGTGCTGGTGCTGCCGGTCCCGGAGCTGCTGGGCCTGCGGGGTCCTACTGGAGCTGGAGCTGCTGAGGGTGTTGGTGCTGAGACTACTGCTGTCTGTCCTGGCGGTGGTTCTGCTGCTGGTGCTGCTGGAGGTCCTGCCGCTGGAGGTGTTGGTGGCGCTGGTGCTGTCGCTGAGGGTGCTGGTGCTGTCCCTGCTGAGTCTGGAGCTGCCGCGCGGCCTCGGCCGTACTTCGTTCCGCTCCTACAGCAGGTTCTTGGTCTTTCTCCTTCGGTCGAGTGTCCACAGCCTGTCCAGTCGCAGTCACTGTTGGAGCCTTCCTCTCCTCTGCCTGCTCCCTCTCCTTACACTGGTCCTACTGGAGGTCTTGCTGAGCGTCGTGAGCCTGCGTCTCGTCCCGCGTCGCCTGTTCGTGCTGCTTGCGCTAGTGGTCGCGGTTCGCGTCAGCGTCCTCCTCCTGTCCCTGGCACGCACCGGATGTCTCTGCGTCCGTCCACTGCTCCTCTGCGTGCCCCTTTGCCTTCTCCTCCTGAGTCCTCTCTTCCTGCGCTTGCCGACCCTGAGTCGGACTCTCTTCGCGCTGCCAGTCCTACTGTCACGCGTCTGCTTGCTACTGTCGTCACTGACCCCTCTTTTGAGTCCACTGCTGCGTCTGCTCTAGTCGCTGAGCTCGTTGACTTTGCTGCTCGCTGTCGTCTCGACTACGCTGCTGGTCTTGTTGCTGAGTCTGCGTCTGTCTGTCCTCCGTCCGTCGGGGGTGAGTGTGCTCTTGGCACGGACGTCCTAGAGGACAGACAGGAGGAGTTACAGTGTCTAGCGGCTGCTTCACCTCATCTCGCGTCTGTACTGCTTGCCCTGAGGGAGACCCGGATGCACTAGACATCCCGACTCCGCGTTCTTACGCGGAGGCCGTAGAGGGTCCCTACTCCTCTCAGTGGCAGGCAGCTATGGATGCAGAGATGGCTTCCTGGAAGTCCACAGGCACCTACGTTGACGCGGTTCCCCCTCCTGGGGCGAACATCGTCAGTGGCATGTGGATCTTCAGGGTGAAGCGGCCGCCGGGCTCTCCACCTGTCTTCAAGGCGCGGTACGTTGCTCGTGGCTTCAGTCAGCGGCAGGGAGTTGACTACTTTCAGACCTTCTCTCCCACCCCGAAGATGACCACTCTTCGGGTGCTGCTGCACATAGCCGCTCAGCGCGACTACGAGCTTCACTCTCTCGACTTTAGCACTGCGTTCCTGCAGGGTAGCCTGCACGAGGAGATCTGGCTGCGCCGTCCACCTGGCTTCACTGGGACTTTCCCTCCAGGCACCCAGTGGAGCCTCCGACGGCCAGTCTACGGTCTCCGCCAGGCACCGCGTGAGTGGCACGACACACTGAGGACTACGCTTGCGGCTCTTGGGTTTGCTCCTTCTACTGCTGACCCGTCGCTGTTTCTGCGCACCGACACTTCACTGCCGCCGTTCTACATCCTCGTGTACGTCGACGACTTGGTCTTTGCCACAGCGGACACTGCTGGACTCGCCTACGTGAAGTCCGAACTGCTGAAGAGACACACGTGCACAGACCTGGGTGAACTGCGCAGCTACCTTGGCTTGCAGATCACTCGGGACAGAGCACGCCGCACCATTACCTTGACTCAGTCACACATGGTGCAGCAGGTCCTTCAGCGCTTCGGCTTCACGTACTCCTCGCCTCAGGCCACTCCTCTGCCTACTCGCCACTCACTCTCAGCTCTGCCTTCGGATGAGTCCGTAGAGTCGAGTGGTCCGTATGCAGAGCTTGTTGGCTGCCTCATGTACCTGATGACCTGCACACGACCTGACCTTGCATACCCTCTGAGCATTCTTGCACGCTATGTTGCTCCTGGGAGACACAGACCAGAGCACATGGCTGCAGCGAAGAGGGTATTGCGCTACCTGTGCAGTACGTCGGGCATGGGGCTTGTGCTTGGAGGGCGGAGTCCAGTGGTCCTTACCGGCCACGCGGACGCTTCTTGGGCTGACGACCAGGCTACGCAGCGGTCGTCACAGGGTTACACCTTCAGCCTTGGTTCCGGCTCTGTCTCGTGGCGGTCTACTCGCTCGTCTTCGGTTCTCGGCTCCAGTTGTGAGGCTGAGATCTACGCCGGGGCCATGGCTGCACAGGAGCTTCGCTGGCTCACCTACCTGCTGACTGACCTTGGAGAGCCGCCTCGTTCTCCTCCAGTGCTGTACGTAGACAACAAGGCCATGCTGGCCTTGTGTCGAGAGCAGCGCTTGGAGCACAGAACGAAGCACATTGCTCTCCGCTACTTCCTTGCTCGTGAGCTGCAGCAGCGTGGTCAGTTGCGACTTGCGTACGTGGCCTCTGAGGCCAACACTGCTGATGTGTTCACCAAGGCACTCGCGCCTTGTGATCATCAGCGCTTTTGCACCCAGCTGGGTCTTGTGTCTGTCTTGCCTCACTTGCTCTCCTCTTGACTTTACTTGTACTGTGACATATATATACCTGCTCTTGCTTGTCTAGTTTTATATATATGTCTGTACTCCTGCATGTGAACTGGCCTCTGGCCCTGCTCTTGTGCTCGGACTGTGTGGTGACTTTGTGATCCACCCTGAGCTTGCTTTGCTTTGCTTGACTGGTCTTGTGACCCCTTGTTCTCCCCCCACTTTGCCTATGGGGGTGTGTCAAACATTATATATGTTATGCTTGTGTAGGCTACAGTGGGGTTAGCCTATAGGGGGTACACAATTCTAGGGTTTACTACTTGTACTCATTTTCACTTCTAGTTCATTCATTCCTGTTCGCTTATTCTCACACACGTCCACGTCCACGTCCACGTGCACGTCCACGTCCACGTGCACGTCCACGTCCACGTCTACGTCCACGTCCACGTCCACGTCCACGTCCATGTCCACCTCCACGTCCACGTCCACCTCCACGTCCACGTCCATGTCCACGTCCACGTCCACATCCATGTCCACAGTCCATGTCCACGTCCACGTCCACGTCACGTCCACGTCCATTTCCACAGTCACAAGTCCACGTCCATGTCCACGTCCACGTCCACGTCCACGTCCACGTCCACGTCCACGTCCACGTCCACGTCCATGTCCACCTCCACGTCCACGTCCATGTCCACGTCCACGTCCACGTTTACGACCATGTCCACGTCCATGTCCACGTCCACGTCCACGTCCATGTCCATGTCCACGTCCTTGTCCACGTCCATGTCCACGTCCACGTCCACGTCCATGTCCACGTCCATGTCCACCTCCACGTCCACGTCCACGTCCATGTCCACGTCCAAGTCCACGTCCATGTCCACGTCCACGTCCACGTCCATGTCCACGTCCACGTCCACGTCCATGTCCACGTCCACGTCCATGTCCACGTCCACGTCCACGTCCACGACCATGTCCATGTCCACGTCCACGTCGACGTCCACGTCCACGTCCACGTCCATGTCCACGTCCACGTCCACGTCCATGTCGACGTCCACGTCCACGTCCACGACCATGTCCACGTCCACGTCCACGTCCATGCCCATGTCCATGTCCACGTCCACGTCCATGTCCACGTCCACGTCCACGTCCATGTCCATGTCCACGTCCACGTCCATGTCCATGTCCACGTCCACGTCCACGTCCATGTCCACCTCCACGTCCACGTCCATGTCCACGTCCACGTCCACGTCCACGTTTACGACCATGTCCACGTCCACGTCCACGTCCATGTCCATGTCCACGTCCTTGTCCACATCCATGTCCATGTCCACGTCCACGTCCACGTCCATGTCCACGTCCATGTCCACCTCCACGTCCACGTCAATGTCCACGTCCAAGTCCACGTCAATGTCCACGTCCACGTCCACGTCCACGTCCACGTCCACGTCCACGTGCACGTCCACGTCCACGTCCACGTCTACGTCCACGTCCACGTCCACGTCCATGTCCACGTCCACGTCCACGTCCATGTCCATGTCCACGTCCACGTTCATGTCTACGTCCACGTCCACGTCCACGTCCATGTCCACCTCCACGTCCACGTCCATGTCCACGTCCACGTCCACGTCCACGTTTACGACCATGTCCACGTCCATGTCCACGTCCACGTCCATGTCCATGTCCACGTCCTTGTCCACGTCCATGTCCACGTCCACGTCCACGTCCATGTCCACGTCCATGTCCACCTCCACGTCCACGTCCATGTCCATGTCCACGTCCAAGTCCACGTCCATGTCCACGTCCACGTCCACGTCCACGTCCATGTCCACGTCCACGTCCACGTCCATGTCCACGTCCACGTCCATGTCCACGTCCACGTCCACGTCCACGACCATGTCCACGTCCACGTCCACGTCGACGTCCACGTCCACGTCCACGTCCATGTCCACGTCCACGTCCACGTCCATGTCCACGTCCACGTCCACGTCCACGACCATGTCCACGTCCACGTCCACGTCCATGCCCATGTCCATGTCCACGTCCACGTCCATGTCCACGTCCACGTCCACGTCCATGTCCATGTCCATGTCCACGTCCACGTCCATGTCCACGTCCACGTCCACGTCCACGTCCATGTCCACCTCCACGTCCACGTCCATGTCCACGTCCACGTCCACGTCCACGTTTACGACCATGTCCACGTCCATGTCCACGTCCACGTCCACGTCCATGTCCATGCCGACGTCCTTGTCCACATCCATGTCCATGTCCACGTCCACGTCCACGTCCATGTCCACGTCCATGTCCACCTCCACGTCCACGTCAATGTCCATGTCCAAGTCCACGTCCATGTCCACGTCCACGTCCACGTCCACGTCCATGTCCACGTCCACGTCCACGTCCATGTCCACGTCCACGTCCATGTCCACGTCCACGTCCACGTCCACGTCCATGTCCACGTCCACGTCCACGTGCACGTCCATGTCCACGTCCACATCCACGTCTACGTCCATGTCCACGTCCACGTCCATGTCCACGTCCACGTCCACGTCCATGTCCATGTCCACGTCCTTGTCCACGTCCATGTCCATGTCCACGTCCACGTCCACGTCCATGTCCACGTCCATGTCCACTCCTGGACGCGGACGTGGACGTCCACGTCCATGTCCATGTCCACGTCCAAGTCCACGTCCATGTCCACGTCCACGTCCACGTCCACGTCCATGTCCACGTCCACGTCCACGTCCATGTCCACGTCCACGTCCATGTCCACGTCCACGTCCATGTCCACGTCTATGTCCACGTCCACGTCCACGTCCACGTCCACGTCCACGTCCACGTCCACGTCCACGTCCACGTCCACGTCCACGTCCACGTCCATGTCCACGTCCACGTCCACGTCCATGTCCATGTCCATGTCCACGTCCACGTCCATGTCCACGTCCACGTCCACGTCCACGTCCATGTCCACCTCCACGTCCACGTCCATGTCCACGTCCACGTCCACGTCCACGTTTACGACCATGTCCACGTCCATGTCCACGTCCACGTCCACGTCCATGTCCATGTCCATGTCCTTGTCCACGTCCATGTCCACGTCCACGTCCACGTCCATGTCCACGTCCATGTCCACCTCCACGTCCACGTCCACGTCCATGTCCACGTCCAAGTCCACGTCCATGTCCACGTCCACGTCCACGTCCACGTCCATGTCCACGTCCACGTCCACGTCCATGTCCACGTCCACGTCCATGTCCACGTCCACGTCCACGTCCACGACCATGTCCACGTCCACGTCCACGTCCACGTCCACGTCCACGTCCATGTCCACGTCCACGTCCACGTCTATGTCCACGTCCACGTCCACGTCCACGACCATGTCCACGTCCACGTCCACGTGCACGTCCATGTACACGTCCATCTGGTCCACGTCCATGTCCATGTCCACGTCCATGTCCACGTCCACATCCATGTCCACGTCCATGTCCATGTCCACGTCCACGTCCATGTCCACGTCCACGTCCACGTCCACGTCCACGTCCAGGTCCACGTCCACGTCCACGTCCAGGTCCACGTCCACGTCCACGTCCACGTCCAGGTCCACGTCCACGTCCACGTCCACGTCCACGTGCACGTCCACGTCCACGTCCACGTCCACGTCCATGTCCACGTCCACGTCCACGTCCATGTCCATGTCCACGTCCTTGTCCACGTCCATGTCCACGTCCACGTCCACGTCCATGTCCACGTCTATGTCCACGTCCACGTCCACGTCCACGTCCATGTCCACGTCCACGTCCACGTCCACCATGTCCACGTCCACGTCCACGTCCACGTCCATGTCCACGTCCACGTCCACGTCCATGTCCATGTCCACGTCCACGTCCATGTCCACGTCCACGTCCACGTCCACGTCCAAGTCCACGTCCACGTCCACGTCCACGTCCACGTCCACGTCCACGTCCACGTCCATGTCCACGTCCACGTCTACGTCCACGTCCACGTCCACGTCCATGTCCACGTCCACGTCCACGTCCATGTCCATGTCCATGTCCACGTCCACGTCCATGTCCACGTCCACGTCCATGTCCACGTCCATGTCCACCTCCACGTCCACGTCCATGTCCACGTCCACGTCCACGTCCACGTTTACGACCATGTCCACGTCCATGTCCACGTCCACGTCCACGTCCATGTCCATGTCCACGTCCTTGTCCACGTCCATGTCCACGTCCACGTCCACGTCCATGTCCACGTCCATGTCCACCTCCACGTCCACGTCCACGTCCATGTCCATGTCCAAGTCCACGTCCATGTCCACGTCCACGTCCACGTCCATGTCCACGTCCACGTCCACGTCCACGTCCACGTCCACGTCCATGTCCACGTCCATGTCCACGTCCACGTCCACGTCCACGTCCACGTCCACGTCCATGTCCTCGTCCACGTCCACGTCCTCGTCCATGTCCATGTCCACGTCCACGTCCACGTCCATGTCCACGTCCACGTCCACGTCCACGTCCATGACCTCGTCCACTTCCACGTCCACGTCCATGTCCATGTCCACGTCCACGTCCACGTCCACGTCCACGTCCATGTCCACGTCCACGTCCACGTCCACGTCCACGTCCATGTCCACGTCCATGTCCACGTCCACGTTCACGTCCACGTCCACGTGCACGTCCACGTCCACGTCCACGTCCACGTCCACGTTCACGTCCATGTCCATGTCCACGTCCATGTCCACGTCCATGTCCACCTCCACGTCCACGTCCACGTCCATGTCCACGTCCAAGTCCACGTCCATGTCCACGTCCACGTCCACGTCCATGTCCACGTCCACGTCCACGTCCACGTCCACGTCCACGTCCATGTCCACGTCCATGTCCACGTCCACGTCCACGTCCACGTCCACGTCCATGACCTCGTCCACATCCACGTCCTCGTCCATGTCCATGTCCACGTCCACGTCCACGTCCATGTCCACGTCCACGTCCACGTCCACGTCCATGACCTCGTCCACGTCCACGTCCACGTCCATGTCCATGTCCACGTCCACGTCCACGTCCACGTCCACGTCCATGTCCACGTCCACGTCCACGTCCACGTCCACGTCCATGTCCACGTCCATGTCCACGTCCACGTCCACGTCCATGTCCACGTCCACGTTCACGTCCACGTCCACGTCCACGTCCACGTCCATGTCCACGTCCACGTCCACGTCCACGTCCATGTCCATGTCCATGTCCACATCCACGTCCATGTCCACGTCCACGTCCACGTCCACGTCCATGTCCACCTCCACGTCCACGTCCATGTCCACGTCCAAGTCCACGTCCACGTCCATGTCCAAGTCCATGTCCACGTCCATGTCCACGTCCACGTCCACGTCCACGTCCACGTCCACGTCCACGTCCACGTCCACGTCCACGTCCACGTCCACGTCCATGTCCACGTCCACGTCCACGTCCATGTCCATGTCCACGTCCACGTCCATGTCCACGTCCACGTCCACGTCCACGTCCATGTCCACCTCCACGTCCACGTCCATGTCCACGTCCACGTCCACGTCCACGTCCACGTCCACGACCATGTCCACGTCCATGTCCACGTCCACGTCCATGTCCATGTCCACGTCCATGTCCACGTCCATGTCCACGTCCACGTCCACGTCCATGTCCACGTCCATGTCCACCTCCACGTCCACGTCCACGTCCATGTCCACGTCCAAGTCCACGTCCATGTCCACGTCCACGTCCACGTCCACGTCCACGTCCATGTCCACGTCCACGTCCACGTCCATGTCCACGTCCACGTCCATGTCCACGTCCACGTCCACGTCCACGTCCACGTTTACGACCATGTCCACGTCCATGTCCACGTCCACGTCCATGTCCATGTCCACGTCCATGTCCACGTCCATGTCCACGTCCACGTCCACATCCACGTCCATGTCCACCTCCACGTCCACGTCCATGTCCACGTCCACGTCCACGTCCACGTCCACGTTTACGTCCATGTCCACGTCCATGTCCACGTCCACGTCCACGTCCATGTCCATGTCCACGTCCATGTCCACGTCCATGTCCACGTCCACGTCCATGTCCACGTCCATGTCCACGTCCACGTCCACGTCAATGTCCACGTCCAAGTCCACGTCCATGTCCACGTCCACGTCCACGTCCACGTCCATGTCCACGTCCACGTCCACGTCCATGTCCACGTCCACGTCCATGTCCACGTCCACGTCCACGTCCATGTCCACGTCCACGTCCACGTCCACGTCCACGTCCACGTCCACGTCCACGTCCACGTCCACGTCCACGTCCACGTCCACGTCCACGTCCACGTCCACGTCCACGTCCACGTCCACGTCCACGTCCACGTCCACGTCCACGTCCATGTCCACGTCCACGTCCACGTCCATGTCCACGTCCACGTCCATGTCCACGTCCATGTCCACGTCCACGTCCACGTCCACGTCCATGTCCACGTCCATGTCCACGTCCACGTCCACGTCCACGTCCACGTCCACGTCCACGTCCACGTCCACGTCCACGTGTCCACGTCCACGTCCACGTCCACGTCCACGTCCACGTCCATGTCCACGTCCACGTCCATGTCCACGTCCACGTCCACGTCCACGTCCATGTCCACGTCCACGTCCACGTCCACGTCCACGTCCACGTCCATGTCCACGTCCACGTCCACGTCCACGTCCACGTCCATGTCCACGTCCACGTCCACGTCCACGTCCACGTCCACGTCCACGTCCACGTCCACGTCCACGTCCACGTCCACCTCCACGTCCACGTCCACGTCCATGTCCACGTCCAAGTCCACGTCCATGTCCACGTCCACGTCCACGTCCACGTCCACGTCCACGTCCATGTCCACGTCCACGTCCATGTCCACGTCCACGTCCACGTCCACGTCCATGTCCACGTCCACGTCCACGTCCACGTCCACGTCCACGTCCACGTCCACGTCCACGTCCACGTCCATGTCCACGTCCACGTCCACGTCCATGTCCACGTCCACGTCCACGTCCACGTCCACGTCCACGTCCACGTCCACGTCCACGTCCACGTCCACGTCCACGTCCACGTCCACGTCCACGTCCACGTCCACGTCCACGTCCACGTCCACGTCCATGTCCACGTCCACGTCCACGTCCATGTCCATGTCCACGTCCATGTCCACGTCCATGTCCACGTCCACGTCCACGTCCATGTCCACGTCCATGTCCACGTCCACGTCCACGTCCACGTCCATGTCCACGTCCAAGTCCACGTCCATGTCCACGTCCACGTCCACGTCCACGTCCATGTCCACGTCCACGTCCATGTCCACGTCCATGTCCACGTCCACGTCCATGTCCACGTCCACGTCCACGTCCACGTCCATGTCCACGTCCACGTCCACGTCCACGTCCACGTCCACGTCCACGTCCACGTCCATGTCCACGTCCACGTCCACGTCCATGTCCACGTCCATGTCCACGTCCACGTCCATGTCCACGTCCACGTCCACGTCCATGTCCACGTCCACGTCCACGTCCATGTCCACGTCCACGTCCACGTCCACGTCCACGTCCACGTCCATGTCCATGTCCACGTCCACGTCCATGTCCACGTCCATGTCCACGTCCTTGTCCACGTCCATGTCCACGTCCACGTCCACGTCCATGTCCACGTCCATGTCCACCTCCACGTCCACGTCCACGTCCATGTCCACGTCCAAGTCCACGTCCATGTCCACGTCCACGTCCACGTCCACGTCCATGTCCACGTCCACGTCCACGTCCATGTCCACGTCCACGTCCATGTCCACGTCCACGTCCACGTCCACGTCCATGTCCACGTCCAGGTCCACGTCCACGTCCACGTCCACGTCCATGTCCACGTCCACGTCCACGTCCATGTCCACGTCCACGTCCACGTCCACGTCCATGTCCACGTCCACGTCCACGTCCACGTCCATGTCCACGTCCATCGTCCACGTCCATGTCCACGTCCACGTCCATGTCCACGTCCACGTCCATGTCCACGTCCATGTCCATGTCCACGTCCACGTCCATGTCCACGTCCACGTCCACGTCCACGTCCACGTCCACGTCCACGTCCACGTCCACGTCCACGTCCACGTCCACGTCCACGTCCACGTCCACGTCCATGTCCACGTCCACGTCCATGTCCACGTCCACGTCCACGTCCATGTCCACGTCCAAGTCCTCCACGTCCACGTCCACGTCCACGTCCTCCACGTCCACGTCCACGTCCACGTCCACGTCCTCCACGTCCACGTCCACGTCCATGTCCACGTCCACGTCCACGTCCACGTCCACGTCCACGTCCACGTCCACGTCCATGTCCACGTCCACGTCCACGTCCACGTCCACGTCCACGTCCATGTCCACGTCCACGTCCATGTCCACGTCCATCTCCACGTCCATGTCCACGTCCACGTCCACGTCCACGTCCATGTCCACGTCCACGTCCACGTCCACGTCCATGTCCACGTCCACGTCCACGTCCACGTCCACGTCCACGTCCACGTCCACGTCCACGTCCACGTCCACGTCCACGTCCACGTCCACGTCCACGTCCACGTCCACGTCCACGTCCATGTCCACGTCCACGTCCACGTCCATGTCCACGTCCACGTCCACGTCCACGTCCATGTCCACGTCCACGTCCACGTCCACGTCCATGTCCACGTCCACGTCCACGTCCACGTCCATGTCCACGTCCACGTCCACGTCCATGTCCACGTCCACGTCCACGTCCACGTCCACGTCCATGTCCACGTCCATGTCCACGTCCACGTCCACGTCCATGTCCATGTCCACGTCCATGTCCACGTCCATGTCCACGTCCACGTCCACGTCCATGTCCACGTCCATGTCCACGTCCACGTCCACGTCCATGTCCACGTCCAAGTCCACGTCCATGTCCACGTCCACGTCCACGTCCACGTCCATGTCCACGTCCACGTCCACGTCCATGTCCACGTCCACGTCCATGTCCACGTCCACGTCCACGTCCATGTCCACGTCCACGTCCACGTCCACGTCCACGTCCACGTCCACGTCCACGTCCACGTCCACGTCCACGTCCACGTCCACGTCCACGTCCACGTCCACGTCCACGTCCACGTCCACGTCCACGTCCACGTCCACGTCCATGTCCACGTCCACGTCCACGTCCATGTCCACGTCCACGTCCATGTCCACGTCCATGTCCACGTCCACGTCCACGTCCACGTCCACGTCCACGTCCACGTCCACGTCCACGTCCACGTCCACGTCCACGTCCACGTCCACGTCCACGTCCACGTCCACGTCCACGTCCACGTCCACGTCCATGTCCACGTCCACGTCCACGTCCATGTCCACGTCCACGTCCACGTCCACGTCCATGTCCACGTCCATGTCCACGTCCACGTCCACGTCCACGTCCATGTCCACGTCCACGTCCACGTCCACGTCCATGTCCACGTCCACGTCCACGTCCACGTCCATGTCCACGTCCACGTCCACGTCCATGTCCACGTCCACGTCCACGTCCACGTCCACGTCCACGTCCATGTCCACGTCCATGTCCACGTCCACGTCCACGTCCACGTCCATGTCCACGTCCATGTCCACGTCCATGTCCACGTCCACGTCCACGTCCATGTCCACGTCCATGTCCACGTCCACGTCCACGTCCATGTCCACGTCCACGTCCACGTCCATGTCCACGTCCACGTCCACGTCCACGTCCATGTCCACGTCCACGTCCACGTCCATGTCCACGTCCACGTCCATGTCCACGTCCACGTCCACGTCCACGTCCACGTCCACGTCCACGTCCACGTCCACGTCCACGTCCACGTCCACGTCCACGTCCACGTCCACGTCCACGTCCACGTCCACGTCCACGTCCACGTCCACGTCCACGTCCACGTCCACGTCCACGTCCACGTCCACGTCCACGTCCACGTCCACGTCCACGTCCACGTCCACGTCCACGTCCACGTCCATGTCCACGTCCACGTCCACGTCCACGTCCACGTCCACGTCCACGTCCACGTCCACGTCCACGTCCACGTCCACGTCCACGTCCACGTCCACGTCCACGTCCACGTCCACGTCCACGTCCATGTCCACGTCCACGTCCATGTCCACGTCCACGTCCACGTCCACGTCCATGTCCACGTCCACGTCCACGTCCACGTCCACGTCCACGTCCACGTCCATGTCCACGTCCACGTCCACGTCCACGTCCACGTCCACGTCCATGTCCACGTCCACGTCCACGTCCATGTCCACGTCCATGTCCACGTCCACGTCCATGTCCACGTCCACGTCCACGTCCATGTCCACGTCCACGTCCACGTCCATGTCCACGTCCACGTCCACGTCCACGTCCACGTCCACGTCCATGTCCACGTCCACGTCCACGTCCATGTCCACGTCCATGTCCACGTCCATGTCCACGTCCATGTCCACGTCCACGTCCACGTCCATGTCCACGTCCATGTCCACGTCCACGTCCACGTCCACGTCCATGTCCACGTCCACGTCCACGTCCATGTCCACGTCCACGTCCACGTCCACGTCCATGTCCACGTCCACGTCCACGTCCATGTCCACGTCCACGTCCATGTCCACGTCCACGTCCACGTCCACGTCCATGTCCACGTCCAGGTCCACGTCCACGTCCACGTCCACGTCCATGTCCACGTCCACGTCCACGTCCATGTCCACGTCCACGTCCACGTCCACGTCCATGTCCACGTCCACGTCCACGTCCACGTCCATGTCCACGTCCATCTGTCCACGTCCACGTCCATGTCCACGTCCATGTCCACGTCCACGTCCATGTCCACGTCCATGTCCATGTCCACGTCCACGTCCATGTCCACGTCCACGTCCACGTCCACGTCCACGTCCACGTCCACGTCCACGTCCACGTCCAGGTCCACGTCCACGTCCACGTCCACGTCCACGTCCACGTCCACGTCCATGTCCACGTCCACGTCCATGTCCACGTCCACGTCCACGTCCATGTCCACGTCCACGTCCTCCACGTCCACGTCCACGTCCTCCACGTCCACGTCCACGTCCACGTCCACGTCCACGTCCTCCACGTCCACGTCCACGTCCATGTCCACGTCCACGTCCACGTCCACGTCCACGTCCATGTCCACGTCCACGTCCATGTCCACGTCCATGTCCACGTCCATGTCCACGTCCACGTCCACGTCCACGTCCATGTCCACGTCCACGTCCACGTCCACGTCCATGTCCACGTCCACGTCCACGTCCACGTCCACGTCCACGTCCACGTCCACGTCCACGTCCACGTCCACGTCCACGTCCACGTCCACGTCCACGTCCATGTCCACGTCCACGTCCACGTCCATGTCCACGTCCACGTCCACGTCCACGTCCATGTCCACGTCCACGTCCACGTCCACGTCCATGTCCACGTCCACGTCCACGTCCACGTCCATGTCCACGTCCACGTCCACGTCCATGTCCACGTCCACGTCCACGTCCACGTCCACGTCCACGTCCATGTCCACGTCCATGTCCACGTCCACGTCCACGTCCATGTCCATGTCCACGTCCATGTCCACGTCCATGTCCACGTCCACGTCCACGTCCATGTCCACGTCCATGTCCACGTCCACGTCCACGTCCATGTCCACGTCCACGTCCACGTCCATGTCCACGTCCACGTCCACGTCCACGTCCATGTCCACGTCCACGTCCATGTCCACGTCCACGTCCATGTCCACGTCCACGTCCACGTCCATGTCCACGTCCACGTCCACGTCCACGTCCACGTCCACGTCCACGTCCACGTCCACGTCCACGTCCACGTCCACGTCCACGTCCACGTCCACGTCCACGTCCACGTCCACGTCCACGTCCACGTCCACGTCCACGTCCATGTCCACGTCCACGTCCACGTCCATGTCCATGTCCACGTCCATGTCCACGTCCATGTCCACGTCCACGTCCACGTCCATGTCCACGTCCATGTCCACGTCCACGTCCACGTCCACGTCCATGTCCACGTCCACGTCCACGTCCATGTCCACGTCCACGTCCACGTCCACGTCCACGTCCATGTCCACGTCCACGTCCACGTCCACGTCCACGTCCACGTCCACGTCCATGTCCACGTCCACGTCCACGTCCATGTCCACGTCCACGTCCATGTCCACGTCCACGTCCACGTCCACGTCCACGTCCATGTCCACGTCCACGTCCACGTCCACGTCCACGTCCACGTCCACGTCCACGTCCACGTCCACGTCCACGTCCACGTCCACGTCCACGTCCACGTCCACGTCCACGTCCACGTCCACGTCCACGTCCACGTCCACGTCCATGTCCACGTCCACGTCCACGTCCATGTCCATGTCCACGTCCTGTCCACGTCCATGTCCACGTCCACGTCCACGTCCATGTCCACGTCCATGTCCACGTCCACGTCCACGTCCACGTCCATGTCCACGTCCAAGTCCACGTCCACGTCCACGTCCACGTCCACGTCCACGTCCATGTCCACGTCCACGTCCATGTCCACGTCCACGTCCACGTCCACGTCCATGTCCACGTCCACGTCCACGTCCACGTCCACGTCCACGTCCACGTCCACGTCCACGTCCACGTCCACGTCCACGTCCACGTCCACGTCCATGTCCACGTCCACGTCCACGTCCATGTCCACGTCCATGTCCACGTCCACGTCCATGTCCACGTCCACGTCCACGTCCATGTCCACGTCCACGTCCACGTCCATGTCCACGTCCACGTCCACGTCCATGTCCACGTCCATGTCCACGTCCACGTCCACGTCCATGTCCACGTCCATGTCCACGTCCATGTCCACGTCCACGTCCACGTCCATGTCCACGTCCATGTCCACGTCCACGTCCACGTCCACGTCCACGTCCACGTCCACGTCCATGTCCATGTCCACGTCCACGTCCATGTCCACGTCCACGTCCACGTCCACGTCCATGTCCACGTCCACGTCCACGTCCATGTCCACGTCCACGTCCATGTCCACGTCCACGTCCACGTCCACGTCCATGTCCACGTCCACGTCCACGTCCACGTCCACGTCCACGTCCACGTCCATGTCCACGTCCACGTCCACGTCCACGTCCACGTCCACGTCCACGTCCATGTCCACGTCCACGTCCACGTCCATGTCCATGTCCACGTCCACGTCCACGTCCATGTCCATGTCCACGTCCATGTCCACGTCCACGTCCATGTCCACGTCCACGTCCATGTCCACGTCAGCGTCCACGTCCACGTCCACGTCCACGTCCACGTCCACGTCCACGTCCACGTCCACGTCCACGTCCACGTCCACGTCCACGTCCATGTCCACGTCCACGTCCACGTCCATGTCCACGTCCACGTCCACGTCCACGTCCACGTCCATGTCCACGTCCAAGTCCTCCACGTCCACGTCCACGTCCACGTCCTCCACGTCCACGTCCACGTCCACGTCCACGTCCTCCACGTCCACGTCCACGTCCATGTCCACGTCCACATCCACGTCCACGTCCACGTCCATGTCCACGTCCACGTCCATGTCCACGTCCATGTCCACGTCCATGTCCACGTCCACGTCCACGTCCACGTCCATGTCCACGTCCACGTCCACGTCCACGTCCATGTCCACGTCCATGTCCACGTCCACGTCCACGTCCACGTCCACGTACTCGTCCACGTCCACGTCCACGTCCACGTCCACGTCCACGTCCACGTCCACGTCCACGTCCACGTCCATGTCCACGTCCACGTCCATGTCCACGTCCACGTCCACGTCCACGTCCATGTCCACGTCCACGTCCACGTCCATGTCCACGTCCACTGGTCCACGTCCATGTCCATGTCCACGTCCACGTCCATGTCCACGTCCACGTCCATGTCCACGTCCATGTCCACGTCCATGTCCATGTCCACGTCCACGTCCATGTCCACGTCCATGTCCACGTCCACGTCCACGTCCACGTCCACGTCCACGTCCACGTCCATGTCCACGTCCACGTCCATGTCCATGTCCACGTCCACGTCCACGTCCACGTCCACGTCCACGTCCATGTCCATGTCCACGTCCACGTCCACGTCCACGTCCACGTCCACGTCCACGTCCACGTCCACGTCCACGTCCACGTCCACGTCCACGTCCACGTCCACGTCCATGTCCACGTCCACGTCCACGTCCACGTCCATGTCCACGTCCATGTCCACGTCCACGTCCACGTCCACGTCCACGTCCACGTCCACGTCCACGTCCACGTCCACGTCCACGTCCACGTCCATGTCCACGTCCACGTCCACGTCCACGTCCATGTCCATGTCCACGTCCACGTCCATGTCCACGTCCACGTCCACGTCCATGTCCACGTCCATGTCCACGTCCATGTCCACGTCCACGTCCACGTCCACGTCCATGTCCACGTCCATGTCCACGTCCATGTCCACGTCCACGTCCACGTCCACGTCCACGTCCACGTCCACGTCCACGTCCACGTCCACGTCCACGTCCACGTCCACGTCCACGTCCACGTCCACGTCCATGTCCACGTCCACGTCCACGTCCATGTCCACGTCCATGTCCACGTCCACGTCCATGTCCACGTCCACGTCCACGTCCATGTCCACGTCCACGTCCACGTCCATGTCCACGTCCACGTCCACGTCCACGTCCACGTCCACGTCCACGTCCACGTCCACGTCCACGTCCACGTCCACGTCCACGTCCACGTCCACGTCCACGTCCACGTCCATGTCCACGTCCATGTCCACGTCCATGTCCACGTCCACGTCCACGTCCACGTCCACGTCCACGTCCACGTCCACGTCCACGTCCACGTCCACGTCCACGTCCACGTCCACGTCCACGTCCACGTCCATGTCCACGTCCACGTCCACGTCCATGTCCACGTCCATGTCCACGTCCACGTCCACGTCCACGTCCACGTCCACGTCCACGTCCACGTCCACGTCCACGTCCATGTCCACGTCCATGTCCACGTCCACGTCCACGTCCATGTCCACGTCCATGTCCACGTCCATGTCCACGTCCACGTCCATGTCCACGTCCATGTCCACGTCCACGTCCACGTCCACGTCCATGTCCACGTCCACGTCCACGTCCATGTCCACGTCCACGTCCACGTCCACGTCCATGTCCACGTCCACGTCCACGTCCACGTCCACGTCCACGTCCATGTCCACGTCCACGTCCACGTCCATGTCCACGTCCACGTCCACGTCCATGTCCACGTCCACGTCCACGTCCATGTCCACGTCCTCCACGTCCACGTCCACGTCCACGTCCTCCACGTCCACGTCCACGTCCACGTCCTCCACGTCCACGTCCACGTCCATGTCCACGTCCACGTCCACGTCCATGTCCACGTCCACGTCCATGTCCACGTCCATCTCCACGTCCATGTCCACGTCCACGTCCACGTCCACGTCCATGTCCACGTCCACGTCCACGTCCACGTCCATGTCCACGTCCATGTCCACGTCCACGTCCACGTCCACGTCCACGTCCACGTCCACGTCCACGTCCACGTCCACGTCCACGTCCACGTCCACGTCCACGTCCACGTCCACGTCCACGTCCACGTCCATGTCCACGTCCACGTCCACGTCCATGTCCACGTCCACGTCCACGTCCACGTCCATGTCCACGTCCACGTCCACGTCCATGTCCACGTCCATACGTCCACGTCCATGTCCATGTCCACGTCCATGTCCACGTCCACGTCCATGTCCACGTCCATGTCCATGTCCACGTCCACGTCCATGTCCACGTCCATGTCCACGTCCACGTCCACGTCCACGTCCACGTCCACGTCCACGTCCATGTCCACGTCCACGTCCATGTCCATGTCCACGTCCACGTCCACGTCCACGTCCACGTCCACGTCCAAGTCCATGTCCACGTCCATGTCCACGTCCACGTCCACGTCCACGTCCACGTCCACGTCCACGTCCACGTCCACGTCCACGTCCACGTCCACGTCCACGTCCACGTCCATGTCCACGTCCACGTCCACGTCCACGTCCATGTCCACGTCCACGTCCACGTCCATGTCCACGTCCACGTCCACGTCCACGTCCATGTCCACGTCCACGTCCACGTCCATGTCCACGTCCACGTCCACGTCCACGTCCACGTCCACGTCCATGTCCACGTCCACGTCCACGTCCACGTCCATGTCCATGTCCACGTCCACGTCCACGTCCACGTCCACGTCCACGTCCATGTCCACGTCCATGTCCACGTCCACGTCCACGTCCACGTCCATGTCCACGTCCACGTCCACGTCCATGTCCACGTCCACGTCCACGTCCATGTCCACGTCCACGTCCACGTCCACGTCCACGTCCACGTCCATGTCCACGTCCACGTCCACGTCCATGTCCACGTCCACGTCCACGTCCATGTCCACGTCCACGTCCATGTCCAAGTCCTCCACGTCCACGTCCACGTCCTCCACGTCCACGTCCACGTCCACGTCCTCCACGTCCACGTCCACGTCCATGTCCACGTCCACGTCCACGTCCACGTCCATGTCCACGTCCACGTCCATGTCCACGTCCATGTCCACGTCCATGTCCACGTCCACGTCCACGTCCACGTCCATGTCCACGTCCACGTCCACGTCCACGTCCATGTCCACGTCCATGTCCACGTCCACGTCCATGTCCACGTCCACGTCCACGTCCACGTCCACGTCCACGTCCACGTCCACGTCCACGTCCACGTCCACGTCCACGTCCACGTCCACGTCCACGTCCACGTCCATGTCCACGTCCACGTCCACGTCCATGTCCACGTCCACGTCCACGTCCACGTCCATGTCCACGTCCACGTCCACGTCCACGTCCATGTCCACGTCCACGTCCACGTCCATGTCCATGTCCACGTCCATGTCCACGTCCACGTCCATGTCCACGTCCATGTCCATGTCCACGTCCACGTCCATGTCCACGTCCATGTCCACGTCCACGTCCACGTCCACGTCCACGTCCACGTCCACGTCCATGTCCACGTCCACGTCCACGTCCACGTCCACGTCCATGTCCATGTCCACGTCCACGTCCACGTCCACGTCCACGTCCACGTCCACGTCATGTCCATGTCCACGTCCACGTCCACGTCCACGTCCACGTCCACGTCCACGTCCACGTCCACGTCCACGTCCACGTCCACGTCCACGTCCACGTCCACGTCCACGTCCACGTCCATGTCCACGTCCACGTCCACGTCCACGTCCACGTCCAGTCCACGTCCATGTCCACGTCCACGTCCACGTCCACGTCCACGTCCACGTCCACGTCCACGTCCACGTCCACGTCCACGTCCACGTCCATGTCCACGTCCACGTCCACGTCCATGTCCATGTCCACGTCCACGTCCACGTCCATGTCCACGTCCACGTCCACGTCCACGTCCATGTCCACGTCCACGTCCACGTCCATGTCCACGTCCACGTCCACGTCCACGTCCACGTCCAAGTCCATGTCCACGTCCATGTCCACGTCCACGTCCACGTCCACGTCCACGTCCACGTCCATGTCCACGTCCACGTCCACGTCCACGTCCACGTCCACGTCCACGTCCATGTCCACGTCCACGTCCACGTCCACGTCCATGTCCACGTCCACGTCCACGTCCATGTCCACGTCCACGTCCACGTCCACGTCCACGTCCACGTCCATGTCCACGTCCATGTCCACGTCCACGTCCATGTCCACGTCCATGTCCACGTCCATGTCCACGTCCACGTCCACGTCCATGTCCACGTCCACGTCCACGTCCACGTCCATGTCCACGTCCACGTCCATGTCCATGTCCACGTCCACGTCCACGTCCATGTCCACGTCCACGTCCACGTCCACGTCCACGTCCACGTCCACGTCCACGTCCATGTCCACGTCCACGTCCACGTCCACGTCCACGTCCACGTCCATGTCCACGTCCATGTCCACGTCCACGTCCACGTCCATGTCCATGTCCACGTCCACGTCCACGTCCATGTCCACGTCCACGTCCATGTCCACGTCCATGTCCACGTCCACGTCCACGTCCATGTCCACGTCCAAGTCCACGTCCATGTCCACGTCCACGTCCACGTCCACGTCCATGTCCACGTCCACGTCCACGTCCATGTCCACGTCCACGTCCATGTCCACGTCCACGTCCATGTCCACGTCCACGTCCACGTCCACGTCCACGTCCACGTCCACGTCCACGTCCACGTCCACGTCCACGTCCACGTCCACGTCCACGTCCACGTCCACGTCCACGTCCACGTCCACGTCCACGTCCACGTCCATGTCCACGTCCACGTCCACGTCCACGTCCATGTCCACGTCCACGTCCACGTCCATGTCCACGTCCACGTCCACGTCCATGTCCACGTCCATGTCCACGTCCACGTCCACGTCCACGTCCATGTCCACGTCCACGTCCACGTCCATGTCCACGTCCACGTCCACGTCCACGTCCACGTCCACGTCCACGTCCACGTCCACGTCCATGTCCACGTCCACGTCCACGTCCACGTCCACGTCCACGTCCACGTCCACGTCCACGTCCACGTCCACGTCCACGTCCACGTCCACGTCCACGTCCACGTCCACGTCCATGTCCACGTCCATGTCCACGTCCACGTCCATGTCCACGTCCACGTCCACGTCCACGTCCAGTCCACGTCCACGTCCACGTCCATGTCCACGTCCACGTCCACGTCCACGTCCACGTCCATGTCCACGTCCATGTCCACGTCCACGTCCACGTCCACGTCCATGTCCACGTCCATGTCCACGTCCATGTCCACGTCCACGTCCACGTCCATGTCCACGTCCATGTCCACGTCCACGTCCACGTCCACGTCCATGTCCACGTCCACGTCCACGTCCATGTCCACGTCCACGTCCACGTCCACGTCCACGTCCATGTCCACGTCCACGTCCACGTCCACGTCCACGTCCACGTCCACGTCCATGTCCACGTCCACGTCCACGTCCACGTCCACGTCCACGTCCACGTCCACGTCCACGTCCACGTCCATGTCCACGTCCACGTCCACGTCCATGTCCACGTCCACGTCCACGTCCACGTCCATGTCCACGTCCACGTCCACGTCCACGTCCATGTCCACGTCCATGTCCACGTCCACGTCCATGTCCACGTCCACGTCCACGTCCACGTCCACGTCCATGTCCACGTCCACGTCCACGTCCACGTCCACGTCCACGTCCACGTCCACGTCCACGTCCACGTCCACGTCCACGTCCACGTCCACGTCCACGTCCACGTCCACGTCCATGTCCACGTCCACGTCCACGTCCACGTCCACGTCCACGTCCACGTCCACGTCCACGTCCACGTCCAAGTCCTCCACGTCCACGTCCACGTCCACGTCCTCCACGTCCACGTCCACGTCCACGTCCACGTCTCCACGTCCACGTCCACGTCCATGTCCACGTCCACGTCCACGTCCACGTCCACGTCCACGTCCATGTCCACGTCCACGTCCATGTCCACGTCCATCTCCACGTCCATGTCCACGTCCATGTCCACGTCCACGTCCACGTCCACGTCCATGTCCACGTCCATGTCCACGTCCACGTCACGTCCACGTCCACGTCCACGTCCACGTCCACGTCCATGTCCACGTCCACGTCCACGTCCACGTCCACGTCCACGTCCATGTCCACGTCCACGTCCACGTCCATGTCACGTCCACGTCCACGTCCACGTCCATGTCCACGTCCACGTCCACGTCCATGTCCACGTCCACGTATGGTCCACGTCCACGTCCACGTCCACGTCCATGTCCACGTCCACCCACGTCCATGTCCACGTCCACGTCCATGTCCACGTCACGTCCATGTCCACGTCCACGTCCACGTCCACGTCCACGTCCACGTCCACGTCCACGTCCACGTCCACGTCCACGTCCACGTCCACGTCCACGTCCACGTCCATGTCCACGTCCATGTCCACGTCCACGTCCATGTCCACGTCCACGTCACGTCCACGTCCACGTCCACGTCCTCCACGTCCACGTCCACGTCCACGTCCTCCACGTCCACGTCCACGTCCACGTCCACGTCCTCCACGTCCACGTCCACGTCCACGTCCACGTCCACGTCCACGTCCACGTCCACGTCCATGTCCACGTCCACGTCCATGTCCACGTCCATGTCCACGTCCATGTCCACGTCCATGTCCACGTCCACGTCCACGTCCACGTCCACGTCCACGTCCATGTCCACGTCCACGTCCACACGTCCACGTCCACGTCCACGTCCACGTCCATGTCCACGTCCACGTCCACGTCCACGTCCACGTCCATGTCCACGTCACCATGTCCACGTCCATGTCCACGTCCACGTCCACGTCCACGTCCATGTCCACGTCACGTCCACGTCCACGTCCATGTCCACGTCCATCTGTCCACGTCCACGTCCACGTCCACGTCCATGTCACGTCCACGTCCACGTCACGTCCACGTCCACGTCCATGTCCATGTCCACGTCCACGTCCATGTCCACGTCCACGTCCACGTCCATGTCCACGTCCAGTCCACGTCCACGTCCACGTCCATGTCCACGTCCACGTCCACGTCCATGTCCACGTCCACGTCCACGTCCACGTCACGTCCACGTCACGTCCATGTCCACGTCCACGTCCACGTCCACGTCCACGTCCAGGTCCACGTCCACGTCCCGCATGTCCACGTCCACGTCCACGTCCACGTCCACGTCCACGTCCACGTCCACGTCCACGTCCACGTCCATGTCCACGTCCATGTCCACGTCCACGTCCATGTCCACGTCCACGTCCACGTCCATGTCCACGTCCGTCCCACGTCCACGTCCACGTCGTCCACGTCCACGTCCACGTCCACGTTCCACGTCCACGTCCACGTCCATGTCCACGTCCAGTCCATGTCCACGTCCACGTCCATGTCCACGTCCAAGTCCTCCAAGTCCACGTCCACGTCCATGTCCATGTCCACGTCACGTCCACGTCCACGTCCACGTCCACGTCCATGTCCACGTCCACGTCCACGTCCATGTCCACGTCCAGTCCTCCACGTCCACGTCCACGTCCACGCGTCCACGTCCACGTCCACGTCCACGTCCACGTCATCACGTCCACGTCCACGTCCATGTCCACGTCCACGTCCGTCCACGTCCATGTCCACGTCCACGTCCACGTCCACGTCCACGTCCACGTCCGTCCACGTCCACGTCCACGTCACGTCCATGTCCACGTCCATGTCCACGTCCATGTCCACGTCCACGTCCACGTCCACGTCCACGTCCACGTCACGTCCACGTCCACGTCCATGTCCACGTCCACGTCCACGTCCACGTCCACGTCCACGTCCATGTCCACGTCCACGTCCACGTCCACGTCCACGTCCATGTCCACGTCCATGTCCACGTCCACGTCCATGTCCACGTCCACGTCCACGTCCACGTCCACGTCCACGTCATGTCCACGTCCACGTCCACGTCCACGTCCACGTCCATGTCCACGTCCATGTCGTCCACGTCCACGTCCACGTCCATGTCCACGTCCACGTCCACGTCCACGTCCATGTCCACGTCCACGTCCACGTCCACGTCCATGTCCATGTCCACGTCCACGTCCACGTCCACGTCCACGTCCATGTCCACGTCCACGTCCACGTCCACGTCCACGTCCACGTCCACGTCCACGTCCATGTCCACGTCCACGTCCACGTCCACGTCCACGTCCATGTCCACGTCCACGTCCACGTCCAGTCCAGTCCATGTCCACGTCCACGTCCACGCCATGTCCACGTCCAAGTCCACGTCCACGTCCATGTCCACGTCCACGTCCATGTCCACGTCCATGTCCACGTCCACGTCCACGTCCACGTCCATGTCCACGTCCACGTCCACGTCCACGTCCACGTCACGTCCACGTCCACGTCCATCACGTCCAGGTCCACGTCCACGTCCACGTCCAGGTCCACGTCCACGTCCACGTCCACGTCCACGTCCAGTCCACGTCCACGTCCATGTCCACGTCCACGTCCATGTCCACGTCCACGTCCACGTCCATGTCCACGTCCAAGTCCCCACGTCCACGTCCACGTCCACGTCCTCCACGTCCACGTCCACGTCCACGTCCACGTCCTCCACGTCCACGTCCACGTCCATGTCCACGTCCACGTCCACGTCCACGTCCACGTCCATGTCCACGTCCACGTCCACGTCCACGTCCATGTCCACGTCCATGTCCACGTCCATGTCCACGTCCACGTCCACGTCCACGTCCATGTCCACGTCCATGTCCACGTCACGTCCACGTCCACGTCCACGTCCACGTCCACGTCCACGTCCATGTCCACGTCCACGTCCACGTCCACGTCCACGTCCATGTCCACGTCCACGTCCACGTCCATGTCCACGTCCACGTCCACGTCCACGTCCATGTCCACGTCCACGTCCACGTCCACGTCCATGTCCACGTCCATGTCCACGTCCCGTCCATTCCACGTCCACGTCCACGTCCACGTCCACGTCCACGTCCACGTCCACGTCCACGTCCATGTCCACGTCCACGTCCACGTCCACGTCCACGTCCATGACGTCACGTCCACGTCCACGTCCATGTCCATGTCCACGTCCATGTCCACGTCCACGTCCACGTCCACGTCCACGGTCCACGTCCACGTCCACGTCCACGTCCACGTCCATGTCCAGTCCACGTCCACGTCCACGTCCATGTCCACGTCCACGTCACGTCCACGTCCATGCCACGTCCCCACGTCCACGTCCACGTCCACGTCCATGTCCACGTCCAGTCCACGTCCACGTCCACGTCCACGTCCACGTCCACGTCCACGTCCACGTCCACGTCCACGTCACGTCCACGTCCACGTCCATTGTCCATGTCCACGTCCGTCCACGTCCTCCACGTCCACGTCCACGTCCACGTCCACGTCCTCCACGTCCACGTCCACGTCCATGTCCACGTCCACGTCCACGTCCACGTCCACGTCCACGTCCACGTCCATGTCCACGTCATCTCCATTCCATGTCCACGTCCATGCCACGTCCACGTCCACGTCCACGTCCATGTCACGTCCATGTCCACGTCCACGTCCACGTCACACGTCCACGTCCACGTCCACGTCCACGTCCATGTCCACGTCCACGTCCACGTCCACGTCCACGTCCATGTCCACGTCCACGTCCACGTCCATGTCCACGTCACCACGTCCACGTCCACGTCCATGTCCACGTCCACGTCCACGTCCACGTCATGTCCACGTCACGTCCACGTCCACGTCCACGTCCATGTCCACGTCCATGTCCACGTCCACGTCCACGTCCAGTCCATGTCCATGTCC
This sequence comes from Closterium sp. NIES-65, assembly GCA_948144175.1. NCBI lineage: Eukaryota > Viridiplantae > Streptophyta > Zygnematophyceae > Desmidiales > Closteriaceae > Closterium > Closterium sp. NIES-65. Next base: position 356 of record CANXME010001483.1, on the reverse strand, counting down.
ACGTCCACGTCCATGTCCACGTCCATGTCCACGTCCACGTCCACGTCCACGTCCACAATCCACGTCCAGTCCATGTCCACGTCCACGTCCATGTCCACGTCCACGTCCAGTCCACGTCCACGTCCACGTCCACGTCCACGTCCACGTCCATGTCCACGTCCACGTCCACGTCCACGTCCACGTCCACGTCCACGTCCAGCGTCCACGTCCACGTCCACGTCCACGTCCAGGTCCACGTCCACGTCCACGTCCACGTCCACGTCCACGTCCATGTCCCCCACGTCCGTCACGTCCACGTCCATGTCCACGTCCACGTCACGTCCATGTCCACGTCCAGTCCTCCACGTCCACGTCCA
>CANXME010001482.1:0-30033 GCA_948144175.1 Closterium sp. NIES-65 | reverse complement strand
GGCCTAGCGTGTGCAAAATAAAAAGAACCTAGGGCCTAGCGTGTGCAAATAAAGAAAGGCCTAGAGTTTGCAAAATTGCAAGAACAAGGGCCTTGCATGTGCAAAATTGCAAGAACAAGGGCTTAGCGAGTGCAAAATATCAAGAGCAAGAGCCTAGCGTGTGCAAAAAATCAAGAACAAGGGCCTAGCTTTCGCGAAATAGCAAGAACAAGGGCCTAGCGTGTGCAAAATAAAAAGAACAAGGGTCTAGCATGTGCAAAATTGCAAGAACTGTTGTGTGCAAAATACTATTTTTGCACTGCAACCAGCCGCCTGCGTGATGTTATGCATTTTGTGTCTGTTCTGTGTGCATTCGTTTTCGCATTTCGTTTCGTGTGTTGTTACTGTCGGATCATGTTCGGTCATGACGGATCATGACGAGTCATGTTCGTTCGCTCATGTCGGCTCATGTACGCTCATGTTTGTTTTCATCAACGAACATGTGCGCTCATGAAAGTTCTGTGCTTCATGAGTGTTCTGTGTTTCATGAATGGCGAGTTATTTTCATGAGAGCTGTTGTGAATGTCGAGTGTGTTTGAGTTAGGGGCTCGATTGTTTGACCAGCCCCGTTGACCATTTCGCGCTGGTCAATGAAAAAGTGCGCGAGGTCAGGACCCGCGCGTGGGGTCCTGACACGCGCGTGTGGTCGTGCAGGGCCCACGCGTGTGTCGCCACTGTTTCGATCGTGCACAGTGGGCACGATCGATACAGAACGGAGCGACATGATCGCTCCGTCACGCGCAGGACAACGCACGATCGCGTCAGCGATCGTCTTGTCCTGCACGACCGAAAAATCTCTCGGTCGTGATGAGGGGCATGTGGGGCACGTGGGGCACGCGAGATTTTACGGTTGACTAACGGGATTTCGCGCTGACCAGGCGAGCAGGAAAATTCGCCAGAAAGTCGCGCTGCTTTGCGTCATTATTTCGACAGAGGTACAAAACGGTAAAGTCCGTTTGTAACTGAAGAAAACGGTAAACCCACACGAGCGTTCGTGATTTGTACACGAGCGATCATGAATGTTCACGAGGGGAGTCAGCAGGAGAATTTGGCAGCAGTGCAGTGGAAGACAGTTATTCTACAGAGGCAGATCAAGCCAAATTCTGAAGCAGTTTTACAACCGTTTTCCATGACAGCAAAGCGAAGACCTGGACGACAGTTAGACAACTGTTTTGTGCGTTCTCCTTTGTGCACCTAGGACCTCTCTTATATGTGTGCTTGTATTTGCTTCCATCAACAATGCTTTCATGATTTTCAAGCTTACAATCTACTACTACGTATTGACGAGAGTAGATACACAACGAACTTCTGCCGAAACTCTGCTCTACCAGAACGCTCATTCTGCAAACTAAGTGTGGCATAACTACTCGCTTGTTTCACAAGTGATGTTAAGTGTTGCCTAGCTTATGTTTGTGGTTCTGAGTTAATCGCTTCCGCATAGTACTTAGACTTAACACGTGGTATCAGGGCTGGTCCTTAGCCATTCTCAACGTATCCATCGATGGGGTCGCCTGGAGAAGAAGGGAATTCAGCCCCCGCGAGTAGTGGTAACCAAGAATCTGGTGTCTCCGCGCCTAGGATAGCCCGGACGAGCCAGGGCCCGCTGCTAAGAGAGGTGTTGAAGAACTTCTCCGTCGACAAGTTTAGTGGAGAGGGCTATGACGACTGGTCTTGGAAGATGCAGCTGTATTTTCGGCAAATAGGTCTTTTAAAGCTTATGATAGGCAGCGAGAAACGACCTAGTGCCCCGGAGCTACAGAACGAGTGGGACGAACGTTCATCCGCCGGGTACTACATCTTGTCTCAAAGCCTAGATCTCGCTCAACGCCAACATATCATGCACCTTCTCCCGGAGGAAGAGTGTGGTCCTAAGGCATGGACCGTGCTCAAGGATCTCCATGCTCCCACATCAGTTGTAGCTACTCTCATGTTGGAGAGAGAGCTTTCCACCCTACGCCTCAGTGAAGGAGAACCCGTTCAGCCCATCCTAGACAAGTTGAGAGAACTCTACGCCAAGCTCGCCATCGCTGGAATCGTCTACCCCGAGCAAACCAAGTGTGTAAAGATGTTGTCACTGCTGCCGGAATCTTGGATGATCTTCACGAGCGGCTTAAGCCTTCCCCAAAACCAGAGCCTCTGGACGTTGGAGTGGATCCGCACCAAGATACTTGAGGAGGACTTCCGGAGGCGCCAATTAAGGGGAAGTGAAGAGGGGAGCAGCAGCTATGCCATGCAAGGAGGCAAAGGGGGTAAAGGCAAGAAATGGCAAGGGGCGGGGAGGGGGGCTGCTAAGGATGAGGAGCCCTCAAGTCAGCAAGGTGGCAAGGGAACGGGACGTGGTGGAGGCCGTAGTGGCAAAGGGGGAGGAAAGGGAGGCGGGAAAATGGAGGGCAAGTGCTGGTATTGTGAGAAGGTGGGTCACCCTTGGTTTAAGTGTCGTTCTAAACCTTCATGGTGGACCCCCTCCAACAGGACCAAGGATGGGAGCGGCGCCGGAGCGGTAGCCGATGAAGAACCGGCTGAAAATGAGCAACGGGAAGCCGGTCAATTCTTCCACGTTGGGGAGCCAGAAGAGGAGGCGGTGATCGCCCATGCTGGAGCTTCACTGCACCCGCTCAACACGTGGATATTGGACACGGGAGCGGCATGGACCATGACTCCAAGGGCCGATCTCCTTGACAAGGTCGGGACCGCACCAATTGCTGAGGTGAAGTCGGCATCCGGGCACGCTCTCAAGGTGACGGGGGCAGGACGTGCTGCATTCAAGGGTGCCGACGGCAAGCCGGTGGTGTTGAGCGATGTGCTACTCGTCCCTGACCTCAAGGCGAATCTGATCTCCCTCAGGAAGCTGGGCAAATGTGGGGTCAGCACTTCCACCGATGGTGCCAAGACATTCACGGGACAGCTGGGAAAGCGAGTGTTGTGGGACCTTCACGAGAACCGCGACATTTGCAAGTCAATGTGGCAGCTGCCGGTGGTGTTATGGGGCAAGGAGGGTGGATCTGAGGGGGAGTGCAATGCTGTAGCTGCAGAGGAGCTGAAGGTTTCAGCAAGGAGCGGTGAAACGGACTGGATGACAGCCCACCGTCGCCTCGGGCACATAGCTATGCCCGCACTGCAGCAACTGCAAAAGGGGGAAGGGGTCAAGGGGCTGAAGCTGATTGGTGCAGCGGTCTCTCACAAGTGTGAAACTTGCATGCTAAGCAAGTTTACACGTTTCCCCTTTCATGCAACCGAGGGTGGCGGCAAGAAGCTCTTAGAGCTCGTGCACATGGATGTGGTGGGGCCGCTACCGGTGATAGGGGAACGGGGTGAGAAGTATTTTCTCACAATTGTTGATGATTGGAGCCGAGTGACTTGGACTTATCCAATCAAGAAGAAGGACCACGTGCCGTCCATCATACGTGACGATTGGCTGCCGTTGGTGGAGAAGCAGTCCGGGCACAAGGTGATGCGGATTAGGACTGACCGGGGTGGGGAGTTCCTTGGGGAGGAGCTGACTGCATGGCTGAAGAAGCAGGGCATCATCCGCGAGCTCACCACCTCATACACACCGCAGTCCAACGGCGTAGCTGAAAGGGCCAACCGCACGGTCTTGGAGACAGCACGTGCACTCCTCATTGAGTCGGGGTTGGGGAACTCCAAGTGGCCACATGCTGTGCGCCACGCCACGGTGGTGAAGAACCGGGTGTTCACCAACGTTGGTGGTGAGTCATGGGTCCCCATGGAGAGGTGGCTTGGGAGGAAGCCGCCCATTGACATGCTGCGTGTGTTTGGTTGCATGGCAATGGCTCACATTCCCAAAGCACACCGTAGTAAGTTGGGTGCAACGGCTGTTTGGTGTGTGCACTTGGGGTTGGCAGCGGAAAGCAAGGGGTGGCTGCTATGGGAGCCGAGCAAAGGAGTGGTGTTTGACAGCAGGGATGTCAAATTCATGGAGGACATCACCTATGGGAGCTGGTCCAAGCAGCCAAAGGAGAAAATCATGCAGCAGCTGGAGCAAGCAACGATGGGGTTTGATGCGGGGAGTGGGTAGAGGAGGAAGGTGCAACGGCACTCGAAGAGGAGGGTGCAGCAGAGCTTCCTGTGGTCAAGGATGTGGAACCAATGGTTGCACCTGAACCACCCCACCCTATAACACGTGTGATTCCCCCCACTCTTCCCCCAAGAAGGACCCAAATCAAATCCCCTCCCACAGGTCGTGCTCTTTCACCCATGATTGCAAGCCAAATGCGAGCAGCCGCATTGAAGCTGAGGAATTACGGAGGAGCAAGGGGAGAGCAGCAGCAACATGACGCATTGCTGGTGCTTCAAAGTAGCTGTGACTCTGATAAGGAAGAGGAGGAGGAAGTCTATTGCTTCATGGCACCCGCACCAACTCAACCGCTGAACATGGAAGAAGCGCTCAAAGGACCGGATAGGGACAAGTGGTTGGCGTCAATGGATGCTGAATACAAAAGCCAAATGGAAAATGGGACATGGGAGCTGGTGCCACTGCCTGAGGGGAAGAAAGCCATAAGCTGTGGCTGGATTCCAAGGATTAAAACTGACAACAAAGGAGCCGTGTCGGTCTACAAGAGCAGGCTGGTGGCAAGGGGTTACCAACAGAAAGAACGGGAGGACTTCAAGGAGACCTTTGCTGCAACTCCTAAGTCACCAACATTGTGTGTTCTCCTCGCAGGTGCAGCTGTGTGTGGGTGGGTGATAGTGCAGATGGACATCACCACAGCTTTCCTCTATGGGCTGATCGATGTGGAGGTGTTCATGTCACAGCCGCCAGGTTATGAAGACGGCACCGGGCGTGTGTGCAAGCTGAAGAAGGCCATCTACGGCCTCAAACAAGCACCACGCTGCTGGTACAAGAAGCTGTCATCTGTTCTAGAGGAGATAGGGTTCAGGGCAAGTGCATGTGACGAGGGCCTTTTCCTCATGGGGGAGAAAGAAAGCCTCGTCATGTTCCTCGTATACGTGGACGACATCCTCTTGTTTGGGAGCAGCAAGCAGGAGGTGATGAAGGTGCAGCAGAAGCTGATGCAAAACTTCAAGTGCAAGACTCTGGGGGAGGCGAACTACTACCTTGGGATGCACATCGAGAGGGATGTCAGCAATGGATGGGTGAAGCTGCACCAGGAGAAGTATATCAACGACATGGGGAGCAAGTATGAGATTGAGGTCGGAAGGGAAATTGTCACACCACTTCCATCCGAGTTCAAACTCGTCAAGGCTGGTGAGAATGAAGGGGTGGATCAGAGGGAGCAGGCTCGTTTTCAGTCAATGGTGGGGAGTTTGCTTTATGCAGCCGTACACACAAGGCCGGATGTCTCGTTTGCTGTGGGGCAGCTGGCTAGGGTGGTACAAAATCCCACCGAGGAGCAGGTGGATGCAGCTGAGCGCATCATCAAGTATTTGAACTCCTATCCCACTATTGGAGTTCAATACTCGGCCGTGGCTCAAAAGAAGCAGAAAGGAGCAGAGGTTCTCAACGAGAAGGGGGAGCTTCTTGGGGACAGGGAGCTGTTTCTCACGGGGTTTGCTGATGCAACTTGGGCATCGGAAAAGGAGGACATGTCGTCAGTGGGAGGATATGTGTGCGTCATTGGTGGTGGGCCCGTGAGCTGGAGGTCAAAGAAACAGGTGGAAACGGCGGGTTCATCAGCTGAAGCAGAGTACATGTCAATGTACCATGCAGCCAAGGAGCTGATTTGGCTAAGGAAGCTGCTGGAGGAGATAGGGCATGAGCAGAAGACTGCCACACCGCTGTTTTGTGACAACTCCAGTGCCATAGCAATGTCCAAGAACGCTGTGCTGCATGGGCTCACCAAGCACATGCAGATCAAATGGCATTGGCTGCGGAAGGAGGTGCAGAGGGGATCAATCCAGCCCCTCTATGTGAAAACGCAGGAGCAGCCGGCAGATTTCCTCACGAAGCGGCTTGCTGAAGAACCCCACTGGCGCTGTGCTAAGTTGTGCGGTATGAGCCTTAACTAGGCTCGCGCAAAGGGAGTGCAAGCAGGCGACTGCTTGAGGGGGAGTTTGTTGGGTGCAAAATACTATTTTTGCACTGCAACCAGCCGCCTGCGTGATGTTATGCATTTTGTGTCTGTTCTGTGTGCATTCGTTTTCGCATTTCGTTTCGTGTGTTGTTACTGTCGGATCATGTTCGGTCATGACGGATCATGACGAGTCATGTTCGTTCGCTCATGTCGGCTCATGTACGCTCATGTTTGTTTTCATCAACGAACATGTGCGCTCATGAAAGTTCTGTGCTTCATGAGTGTTCTGTGTTTCATGAATGGCGAGTTATTTTCATGAGAGCTGTTGTGAATGTCGAGTGTGTTTGAGTTAGGGGCTCGATTGTTTGACCAGCCCCGTTGACCATTTCGCGCTGGTCAATGAAAAAGTGCGCGAGGTCAGGACCCGCGCGTGGGGTCCTGACACGCGCGTGTGGTCGTGCAGGGCCCACGCGTGTGTCGCCACTGTTTCGATCGTGCACAGTGGGCACGATCGATACAGAACGGAGCGACATGATCGCTCCGTCACGCGCAGGACAACGCACGATCGCGTCAGCGATCGTCTTGTCCTGCACGACCGAGAAATATCTCGGTCGTGATGAGGGGCACGTGGGGCACGTGGGGCACGCGAGATTTTACGGTTGACTAACGGGATTTCGCGCTGACCAGGCGAGCAGGAAAATTCGCCAGAAAGTCGCGCTGCTTTGCGTCATTATTTCGACAGAGGTACAAAACGGTAAAGTCCGTTTGTAACTGAAGAAAACGGTAAACCCACACGAGTGTTCGTGATTTGTACACGAGCGATCATGAATGTTCACGAGGGGAGTCAGCAGGAGAATTTGGCAGCAGTGCAGTGGAAGACAGTTATTCTACAGAGGCAGATCAAGCCAAATTCTGAAGCAGTTTTACAACCGTTTTCCATGACAGCAAAGCGAAGACCTGGACGACAGTTAGACAACTGTTTTGTGCGTTCTCCTTTGTGCACCTAGGACCTCTCTTATATGTGTGCTTGTATTTGCTTCCATCAACAATGCTTTCATGATTTTCAAGCTTACAATCTACTACTACGTATTGACGAGAGTAGATACACAACGAACTTCTGCCGAAACTCTGCTCTACCAGAACGCTCATTCTGCAAACTAAGTGTGGCATAACTACTCGCTTGTTTCACAAGTGATGTTAAGTGTTGCCTAGCTTATGTTTGTGGTTCTGAGTTAATCGCTTCCGCATAGTACTTAGACTTAACAAGAACAAGGGCCTAGCGTGTGCAAAATAAAAAGAACAAGGGCATAGCGTGTGCAAAATAAAAAGAACAAGGGCATAGCGTGTGCAAAATAGCAAGAACAAGGGCCTAGCATGTGCAAAATATAACAACAAGGGCCTAGCGTGTGCAAAATAAAAAGAACAAGGGCCTAGCGTGTGCAAAATAAAAAGAACAAGGGCATAGCGTGTGCAAAATAGCAAGAACGAAGGCCTAGCATGTGCAAAATATAAGAACAAGGGCCTAGCGTGTGCAAAATAAAAAGAACAAGGGCCTAGCGTGTGCAAAATTGCAAGAAAAAGGGCCTAGCGTGTGCAAAATAAAAAGAACAAGGGCCTAGCGTGTGCAAAATAGCAAGAACAAGGGCCTAGCGTGTGCAAAATTGCAAGAACAAGGGCCTAGCGCGTGCAAAATTGCAAGAACAAGGGCCTAGCGAGTGCAAAATAGCAAGAGCAAGGGCCTAGCGTGTGCAAAAAATCAAGAACAAGGGCCTAGCGTTCGCGAAATAGCAAGAACAAGGGCCTAGCGTGTGCAAAATAAAAAGAACAAGGGTCTAGTATGTGCAAAATTGCAAGAACAAGGGCCTAGCGTGTGCAAAATAAAAACAACAAGGGCATAGCGTGTGCAAAATAGCAAGAACAAGGGCCTAGCATGTGCAAAATATAAGAACAAGGGCCTAGCGTGTGCAAAATAAAAAGAACAAGGGCATAGCGTGTGCAAAATAGCAAGAACAAGGGTCTAGCATGTGCAAAATTGCAAGAACAAGGGCCTAGCGTGTGCAAAATAAAAAGAACAAGGGCCTAGCGTGTGCAAAATAAAAAGAACAAGGGCCTAGAGTTTGCAAAATTGCAAGAACAAGGGCCTTGCATGTGCAAAATTGCAAGAACAAGGGCTTAGCGAGTGCAAAATAGCAAGAGCAAGGGCCTAGCGTACCAAAAAATCAAGAACAAGGGCCTAGCTTTCGCGAAATAGCAAGAACAAGGGCCTAGCGTGTGCAAAATAAAAAGAACAAGGGTCTAGCATGTGCAAAATTGCAAGAACAAGGGCCTAGCGTGTGCAAAATAAAAAGAACAGGGGCTTAGCGTGTGCAAAATAGCAAGAACAACGGCCTAGCGTGTGCAAAATTGCAAGAACAAGGGCCTAGCGTGTGCAAAATTGCAAGAACAAGGGCCTAGCGAGTGCAAAATAGCAAGAGCAAGGGCCTAGCGTGTGCAAAAAATCAAGAACAAGGGCCTAGCGTTCGCGAAATAGCAAGAGCAAGGGCCTAGCGTGTGCAAAATAAAAAGAACAAGGGTCTAGTATGTGCAAAATTGCAAGAACAAGGGCCTAGCGTGTGCAAAATAAAAAGAACAGGGGCCTAGCGTGTGCAAAATAGCAAGAACAACGGCCTAGCGTGTGCAAAATTGCAAGAACAAGGGCCTAGCGTGTGCAAAATTGCAAGAACAAGGGCCTAGCGAGTGCAAAATAGCAAGAGCAAGGGCCTAGCGTGTGCAAAAAATCAAGAACAAGGGCCTAGCGTTCGCGAAATAGCAAGAACAAGGGCCTAGCGTGTGCAAAATAAAAAGAACAAGGGTCTAGTATGTGCAAAATTGCAAGAACAAGGGCCTAGCGTGTGCAAAATAAAAACAACAAGGGCATAGCGTGTGCAAAATAGCAAGAACAAGGGCCTAGCATGTGCAAAATATAAGAACAAGGGCCTAGCGTGTGCAAAATAAAAAGAACAAGGGCCTAGCGTGTGCAAAATTGCAAGAACAAGGGCCTAGCGTGTGCAAAATTGCAAGAACAAGGGCCTAGCGAGTGCAAAAAAGCAAGAGCAAGGGCCTAGCGTGTGTAAAAAAACAAGAACAAGGGCCTTGTATTCGCGAAATAGCAAGAAAAATGGCATAGCGTGTGCAAAATAAAAAGAACAAGGGTCTAGCATGTGCAAAATATAAGAACAAGGGCCTAGCGTGTGCAAAATAAAAAGAACAAGGGCCTAGCGTGTGCAAAATTGCAAGAACAAAAGCCTAGCGATGCAAAATTGCAAGAACAAGGGCCTAGCGAGTGCAAAATAGCAAAAGCAAGGGCCTAGCGTGTGTAAAAAAACAAGAACAAGGGCCTTGTATTCGCGAAATAGCAAGAAAAATGGCATAGCGTGTGCAAAATAAAAAGAACAAGGGTCTAGCATGTGCAAAATTGCAAGAACAAGGGCCTAGCGTGTGCAAAATAAAACGAACAAGGGCATAGAGTGTGCAAAATAAAAAGAACAAGGGCCTAGCGTGTGCAAAATAAAAAGAACAAGGGCCTAGCGTGTGCAAAATTGCAAGAACAAGGGCCTAGCGTGTGCAAAATTGCAAGAACAAGGGCCTAGCGTTTGCAAAATAAAAAGAACAAGGGTCTAGCATGTGCAAAATTGCAAGAACAAGGGCCTAGCATCTGCAAAATAAAAAGAACAAGGGCCTAGCGTGTGCAAAATAGCAAGAACAAGGGCCTAGCGTGTGCAAAATTGCAAGAACAAGGGCCTAGCGTGTGCAAAATTGCAAGAAAAAGGGCCTAGCGTGTGCAAAATAGCAAGAGCAAGGGCCTAGCGTGTGCAAAAAATCAAGAACAAGGGCCTAGCATTCGCGAAATAGCAAGAACATGGGCCTAGCGTGTGCAAAATAAAAAGAACAAGGGTCTAGTATGTGCAAAATTGCAAGAACAAGGGCCTAGCGTGTGCAAAATAAAAAGAACAAGGGCCTAGCGTGTGCAAAATAGCAAGAACAAGGGCCTAGCATGTGCAAAATATAAGAACAAGGGCCTAGCGTGTGCAAAATAAAAAGAACAAGGGCCTAGCGTGTGCAAAATTGCAAGAACAAGGGCCTAGCGTGTGCAAAATTGCAAGAACAAGGGCCTAGCGTTCGCGAAATAGCAAGAAAAAGGGCCTAGCGTGTGCAAAATAAAAAGAACAAGGGTCTAGTATGTGCAAAATTGCAAGAACAAGGGCCTAGCGTGTGCAAAATAAAAACAACAAGGGCATAGCGTGTGCAAAATAGCAAGAACAAGGGCCTAGCATGTGCAAAATATAAGAACAAGGGCCTAGCGTGTGCAAAATAAAAAGAACAAGGGCCTAGCGTGTGCAAAATTGCAAGAACAAGGGCCTAGCGTGTGCAAAATTGCAAGAACAAGGGCCTAGCGAGTGCAAAATAGCAAGAGCAAGGGCCTAGCGTGTCTAAAAAAACAAGAACAAGGGCCTTGTGTTCGCAAAATAGCAAGAAAAATGGCCTAGCGTGTGCAAAATAAAAGAACAAGGGCATAGCGTGTGCAAAATAAAAACAACAAGGGCCTAGCGTGTGCAAAAAGAAAAGAACAAGGGCCTAGCGTGTGCATAATTGCAAGAACAAGGGCCTAGCGTGTGCAAAATTGCAAGAACAAGGGCCTAGCGAGTGCAAAATTGCAAGAGCAAGGGCATAGCGTGTGCAAAAAATCAAGAACAAGGGCCTAGCTTTCGCGAAATAGCAAGAGCAAGGGCCTAGCGTGTGCAAAATAAAAAGAACAAGGGCCTAGCGTGTGCAAAATAAAAAGAACAAGGGCCTAGAGTGTGCAAAATTGCAAGAACAAGGGCCTAGCGTGTGCAAAATTGCAAGAACAAGAGCCTAGCGAGTGCAAAATAGCAAGAGCAAGGGCCTAGCGTGTGCAAAAAATCAAGAACAAGGGCCTAGCGTTCGCGAAATTGCAAGAACAAGGTCCTAGGGTGTGCAAAATGAAAAGAACAAGGGTCTAGCATGTGCAAAAATGCAAGAACAAGGGCCTAGCGTGTGCAAAATAAAAAGAACAAGAGCATAGCATGTGCAAAATAGCAAGAACAGGGGGCCTAGCGTGTGCAAAATAAAAAGAACAAGGGCCTAGCGTGTGCATGATAAAAAGAACAAGGGCCTAGCGTTCGCAAAATTGCAAAAACAAGGGCCTTGCATGTGCAAAATTGCAAGAACAAGGGCTTAGCGAGTGCAAAATAGCAAGAGCAAGGGCCTAGCGTGTGCAAAAAATCAAGAACAAGGGCCTAGCGTTCGCGAAATAGCAAGAACAAGGGCCTAGCGTGTGCAAAATAAAAAGAACAAGGGTCTAGCATGTGCAAAATTGCAAGAACAAGGGCCTAGCGTGTGCAAAATAAAACGAACAAGGGCATAGCGTGTGCAAAATAAAAAGAACAAGGGCCTAGCGTGTGCAAAATAAAAAGAACAAGGGCCTAGCGTGTGCAAAATTGCAAGAACAAGGGCCTAGCGTGTGCAAAATTGCAAGAACAAGGGCCTAGCGTTTGCAAAATAAAAAGAACAAGGGTCTAGCATGTGCAAAATTGCAAGAACAAGGGCCTAGCATCTGCAAAATAAAAAGAACAAGGGCCTAGCGTGTGCAAAATAAAAAGAACAAGGGCCTAGCGTGTGCAAAATTGCAAGAACAAGGGCCTAGCGTGTGCAAAATTGCAAGAATAAGGGCCTAGCGTGTGCAAAATAGCAAGAGCAAGGGCCTAGCGTGTGCAAAAAATCAAGAACAAGGGCCTAGCATTCGCGAAATAGCAAGAACATGAGCCTAGCGTGTGCAAAATAAAAAGAACAAGGGTCTAGTATGTGCAAAATTGCAAGAACAAGGGCCTAGCGTGTGCAAAATAAAAAGAACAAGGGAATAGCGTGTGCAAAATAGCAAGAACAAGGGCCTAGCATGTGCAAAATATAAGAACAAGGGCCTAGCGTGTGCAAAATAAAAAGAACAAGGGCCTAGCGTGTGCAAAATTGCAAGAACAAGGGCCTAGCGTGTGCAAAATTGCAAGAAAAAGGGCCTAGCGTTCGCGAAATAGCAAGAATAAGGGCCTAGCGTGTGCAAAATAAAAAGAACAAGGGTCTAGTATGTGCAAAATTGCAAGAACAAGGGCCTAGCGTGTGCAAAATAAAAAGAACAAGGGCATAGCGTGTGGAAAATAGCAAGAACAAGGGCCTAGCATGTGCAAAATATAAGAACAAGGGCCTAGCGTGTGCAAAATAAAAAGAACAAGGGCCTAGCGTGTGCAAAATTGCAAGAACAAGGGCCTAGCGTGTGCAAAATTGCAAGAACAAGGGCCTAGCGAGTGCAAAATAGCAAGAGCAAGGGCCTAGCGTGTGTAAAAAAACAAGAACAAGGGCCTTTTGTTCGCAAAATAGCAAGAAAAATGGCCTAGCGTGTGCAAAATAAAAAGAACAAGGGCATAGCGTGTGCAAAATAAAAACAACAAGGGCCTAGCGTGTGCAAAATTGCAAGAACAAGGGCCTAGCGTGTGCATAATTGCAAGAACAAGGGCCTAGCGTGTGCAAAATTGCAAGAACAAGGGCCTAGCGAGTGCAAAATTGCAAGAGCAAGGGCATAGCGTGTGCAAAAAATCAAGAACAAGGGCCTAGCTTTCGTGAAATAGCAAGAGCAAGGGCCTAGCGTGTGCAAAATAAAAAGAACAAGGGCCTAGCGTGTGCAAAATAAAAAGAACAAGGGCCTAGAGTGTGCAAAATTGCAAGAACAAGGGCCTAGCGTGTGCAAAATTGCAAGAACAAGAGCCTAGCGAGTGCAAAATAGCAAGAGCAAGGGCCTAGCGTGTGCAAAAAATCAAGAACAAGGGCCTAGCGTTCGCGAAATTGCAAGAACAAGGTCCTAGGGTGTGCAAAATGAAAAGAACAAGGGTCTAGCATGTGCAAAAATGCAAGAACAAGGGACTAGCGTGTGAAAAATAAAAAGAACAAGAGCATAGCATGTGCAAAATAGCAAGAACAGGGGGCCTAGCGTGTGCAAAATAAAAAGAACAAGGGCCTAGCGTGTGCATGATAAAAAGAACAAGGGCCTAGCGTTCGCAAAATTGCAAGAACAAGGGCCTTGCATGTGCAAAATTGCAAGAACAAGGGCTTAGCGAGTGCAAAATAGCAAGAGCAAGGGCCTAGCGTGTGCAAAAAATCAAGAACAAGGGCCTAGCGTTCGCGAAATAGCAAGAACAAGGGCCTAGCGTGTGCAAAATAAAAAGAACAAGGGTCTAACATGTGCAAAATTGCAAGAACAAGGGCCTAGCATGAGCAAAATAAAAAGAACAAGGGCCTAGCGTGTGCAAAATAGCAAGAACAAGGGCCTAGCGTGTGCAAAATTGCAAGAACAAGGGCCTAGCGTGTGCAAAATTGCAAGAACAAGGGCCTAGCGAGTGCAAAATAGCAAGAGCAAGGGCCTAGCGTGTGCAAAAAATCAAGAACAAGGGCCTAGCGTTCGCGAAATAGCAATAACAAGGGCCTAGCGTGTGCAAAATAAAAAGAACAAGGGTCTAGTATGTGCAAAATTGCAAGAACAAGTGCCTAGCGTGTGCAAAATAAAAACAACAAGGGCATAGCGTGTGCAAAATAGCAAGAACAAGGGCCTAGCATGTGCAAAATATAAGAACAAGGGCCTAGCGTAAGCAAAATAAAAAGAACAAGGGCCTAGCGTGTGCAAAATAAAAAGAACAAGGGCCTAGCGTGTGCGAAATTGCAAGAACAAGGGCCTAGCGAGTGCAAAATAGCAAGAGCAAGGGCCTAGCGTGTGTAAAAAAACAAGAACAAGGGCCTTGTATTCGCGAAATAGCAAGACAAATGGCATAGCGTGTGCAAAATAAAAAGAACAAGAGTCTAGCATGTGCAAAATATAAGAACAAGGGCCTAGCGTGTGCAAAATTAAAAGAACAAGGGCCTAGCGTGTGCAAAATTGCAAGAACAAGGGCCTAGCGAGTGCAAAATTGCAAGAACAAGGGCCTAGCGAGTGCAAAATAGCAAGAGCAAGGGCCTAGCGTGTGTAAAAAAACAAGAACAAGGGCCTTGTATTCGCGAAATAGCAAGAAAAATGGCATAGCGTGTGCAAAATAAAAAGAACAAGGGTCTAGCATGTGCAAAATTGCAAGAACAAGGGCCTAGCGTGTGCAAAATAAAAAGAACAAGGGCATAGCGTGTGCAAAATAAAAAGAACAAGGGCCTAGCGTGTGCAAAATAAAAAGAACAAGGGCCTAGCGTGTGCAAAATTGCAAGAACAAGGGCCTAGCGTGTGCAAAATTGCAAGAACAAGGGCCTAGCGTGTGCAAAATTGCAAGAACAAGAGCCTAGCGTGTGCAAAATAAAAAGAACAAGGGTCTAGCATGTGCAAAATTGCAAGAACAAGGGCCTAGCGTGTGCAAAATAAAAAGAACAAGGGCCTAGCGTGTGCAAAATAGCAAGAACAAGGGCCTAGCGTGTGCAAAATTGCAAGAACAAGGGCCTAGCGTGTGCAAAATTGCAAGAACAAGGGCCTAGCGAGTGCAAAATAGCAAGAGCAAGGGCCTTGCGTGTGCAAAAAATCAAGAACAAGGGCCTAGCGTTCGCGAAATAGCAAGAACAAGGGCCTAGCGTGTGCAAAATAAAAAGAACAAGGGTCTAGCATGTGCAAAATTGCAAGAACAAGGGCCTAGCGTGTGCAAAATAAAAAGAACAAGGGCATAGCGTGTGCAAAATAGCAAGAACAAGTGCCTAGCATGTGCAAAATATAAGAACATGGGCCTAGCGTGTGCAAAATAAAAAGAACAAGGGCCTAGCGTGTGCAAAATTGCAAGAACAAGGGCCTAGCGTGTGCAAAATTGCAAGAACAAGGGCCTAGCGAGTGCAAAAAAGCAAGAGCAAGGGCCTAGCGTGTGTAAAAAAACAAGAACAAGGGCCTTGTATTCGCGAAATAGCAAGAAAAATGGCATAGCGTGTGCAAAATAAAAAGAACAAGGGTCTAGCATGTGCAAAATATAAGAACAAGGGCCTAGCGTGTGCAAAATAAAAAGAACAAGGGCCTAGCGTGTGCAAAATTGCAAGAACAAAAGCCTAGCGATGCAAAATTGCAAGAACAAGGGCCTAGCGAGTGCAAAATAGCAAAAGCAAGGGCCTAGCGTGTGTAAAAAAACAAGAACAAGGGCCTTGTATTCGCGAAATAGCAAGAAAAATGGCATAGCGTGTGCAAAATAAAAAGAACAAGGGTCTAGCATGTGCAAAATTGCAAGAACAAGGGCCTAGCGTGTGCAAAATAAAACGAACAAGGGCATAGAGTGTGCAAAATAAAAAGAACAAGGGCCTAGCGTGTGCAAAATAAAAAGAACAAGGGCCTAGCGTGTGCAAAATTGCAAGAACAAGGGCCTAGCGTGTGCAAAATTGCAAGAACAAGGGCCTAGCGTTTGCAAAATAAAAAGAACAAGGGTCTAGCATGTGCAAAATTGCAAGAACAAGGGCCTAGCATCTGCAAAATAAAAAGAACAAGGGCCTAGCGTGTGCAAAATAGCAAGAACAAGGGCCTAGCGTGTGCAAAATTGCAAGAACAAGGGCCTAGCGTGTGCAAAATTGCAAGAAAAAGGGCCTAGCGTGTGCAAAATAGCAAGAGCAAGGGCCTAGCGTGTGCAAAAAATCAAGAACAAGGGCCTAGCATTCGCGAAATAGCAAGAACATGGGCCTAGCGTGTGCAAAATAAAAAGAACAAGGGTCTAGTATGTGCAAAATTGCAAGAACAAGGGCCTAGCGTGTGCAAAATAAAAAGAACAAGGGCCTAGCGTATGCAAAATAGCAAGAACAAGGGCCTAGCATGTGCAAAATATAAGAACAAGGGCCTAGCGTGTGCAAAATAAAAAGAACAAAGGCCTAGCGTGTGCAAAATTGCAAGAACAAGGGCCTAGCGTGTGCAAAATTGCAAGAACAAGGGCCTAGCGTTCGCGAAATAGCAAGAAAAAGGGCCTAGCGTGTGCAAAATAAAAAGAACAAGGGTCTAGTACGTGCAAAATTGCAAGAACAAGGGCCTAGCGTGTGCAAAATAAAAAGAACAAGGGCATAGCGTGTGGAAAATAGCAAGAACAAGGGCCTAGCATGTGCAAAATATAAGAACAAGGGCCTAGCGTGTACAAAATAAAAAGAACAAGGGCCTAGCGTGTGCAAAATTGCAAGAACAAGGGCCTAGCGTGTGCAAAATTGCAAGAACAAGGGCCTAGCGAGTGCAAAATAGCAAGAGCAAGGGCCTAGCGTGTGTAAAAAAACAAGAACAAGGGCCTTGTGTTCGCAAAATAGCAAGAAAAATGGCCTAGCGTGTGCAAAATAAAAAGAACAAGGGCATAGCGTGTGCAAAATAAAAACAACAAGGGCCTAGCGTGTGCAAAAAGAAAAGAACAAGGGCCTAGCGTGTGCATAATTGCAAGAACAAGGGCCTAGCGTGTGCAAAATTGCAAGAACAAGGGCCTAGCGAGTGCAAAATTGCAAGAGCAAGGGCATAGCGTGTGCAAAAAATCAAGAACAAGGGCCTAGCTTTCGCGAAATAGCAAGAGCAAGGGCCTAGCGTGTGCAAAATAAAAAGAACAAGGGCCTAGCGTGTGCAAAATAAAAAGAACAAGGGCCTAGAGTGTGCAAAATTGCAAGAACAAGGGCCTAGCGTGTGCAAAATTGCAAGAACAAGAGCCTAGCGAGTGCAAAATAGCAAGAGCAAGGGCCTAGCGTGTGCAAAAAATCAAGAACAAGGGCCTAGCGTTCGCGAAATTGCAAGAACAAGGTCCTAGGGTGTGCAAAATGAAAAGAACAAGGGTCTAGCATGTGCAAAAATGCAAGAACAAGGGCCTAGCGTGTGCAAAATAAAAAGAACAAGAGCATAGCATGTGCAAAATAGCAAGAACAGGGGGCCTAGCGTGTGCAAAATAAAAAGAACAAGGGCCTAGCATGTGCATGATAAAAAGAACAAGGGCCTAGCGTTCGCAAAATTGCAAGAACAAGGGCCTTGCATGTGCAAAATTGCAAGAACAAGGGCTTAGCGAGTGCAAAATAGCAAGAGCAAGGGCCTAGCGTGTGCAAAAAATCAAGAACAAGGGCCTAGCGTTCGCGAAATAGCAAGAACAAGGGCCTAGCGTGTGCAAAATAAAAAGAACAAGGGTCTAGCATGTGCAAAATTGCAAGAACAAGGGCCTAGCGTGTGCAAAATAAAACGAACAAGGGCATAGCGTGTGCAAAATAAAAAGAACAAGGGCCTAGCGTGTGCAAAATAAAAAGAACAAGGGCCTAGCGTGTGCAAAATTGCAAGAACAAGGGCCTAGCGTGTGCAAAATTGCAAGAACAAGGGCCTAGCGTTTGCAAAATAAAAAGAACAAGGGTCTAGCATGTGCAAAATTGCAAGAACAAGGGCCTAGCATCTGCAAAATAAAAAGAACAAGGGCCTAGCGTGTGCAAAATAAAAAGAACAAGGGCCTAGCGTGTGCAAAATTGCAAGAACAAGGGCCTAGCGTGTGCAAAATTGCAAGAATAAGGGCCTAGCGTGTGCAAAATAGCAAGAGCAAGGGCCTAGCGTGTGCAAAAAATCAAGAACAAGGGCCTAGCATTCGCGAAATAGCAAGAACATGAGCCTAGCGTGTGCAAAATAAAAAGAACAAGGGTCTAGTATGTGCAAAATTGCAAGAACAAGGGCCTAGCGTGTGCAAAATAAAAAGAACAAGGGAATAGCGTGTGCAAAATAGCAAGAACAAGGGCCTAGCATGTGCAAAATATAAGAACAAGGGCCTAGCGTGTGCAAAATAAAAAGAACAAGGGCCTAGCGTGTGCAAAATTGCAAGAACAAGGGCCTAGCGTGTGCAAAATTGCAAGAAAAAGGGCCTAGCGTTCGCGAAATAGCAAGAATAAGGGCCTAGCGTGTGCAAAATAAAAAGAACAAGGGTCTAGTATGTGCAAAATTGCAAGAACAAGGGCCTAGCGTGTGCAAAATAAAAAGAACAAGGGCATAGCGTGTGGAAAATAGCAAGAACAAGGGCCTAGCATGTGCAAAATATAAGAACAAGGGCCTAGCGTGTGCAAAATAAAAAGAACAAGGGCCTAGCGTGTGCAAAATTGCAAGAACAAGGGCCTAGCGTGTGCAAAATTGCAAGAACAAGGGCCTAGCGAGTGCAAAATAGCAAGAGCAAGGGCCTAGCGTGTGTAAAAAAACAAGAACAAGGGCCTTGTGTTCGCAAAATAGCAAGAAAAATGGCCTAGCGTGTGCAAAATAAAAAGAACAAGGGCATAGCGTGTGCAAAATAAAAACAACAAGGGCCTAGCGTGTGCAAAATGAAAAGAACAAGGGCCTAGCGTGTGCATAATTGCAAGAACAAGGGCCTAGCGTGTGCAAAATTGCAAGAACAAGGGCCTAGCGAGTGCAAAATTGCAAGAGCAAGGGCATAGCGTGTGCAAAAAATCAAGAACAAGGGCCTAGCTTTCGCGAAATAGCAAGAGCAAGGGCCTAGCGTGTGCAAAATAAAAAGAACAAGGGCCTAGCGTGTGCAAAATAAAAAGAACAAGGGCCTAGAGTGTGCAAAATTGCAAGAACAAGGGCCTAGCGTGTGCAAAATTGCAAGAACAAGAGCCTAGCGAGTGCAAAATAGCAAGAGCAAGGGCCTAGCGTGTGCAAAAAATCAAGAACAAGGGCCTAGCGTTCGCGAAATTGCAAGAACAAGGTCCTAGGGTGTGCAAAATGAAAAGAACAAGGGTCTAGCATGTGCAAAAATGCAAGAACAAGGGCCTAGCGTGTGAAAAAAAAAAAGAACAAGAGCATAGCATGTGCAAAATAGCAAGAACAGGGGGCCTAGCGTGTGCAAAATAAAAAGAACAAGGGCCTAGCGTGTGCATGATAAAAAGAACAAGGGCCTAGCGTTCGCAAAATTGCAAGAACAAGGGCCTTGCATGTGCAAAATTGCAAGAACAAGGGCTTAGCGAGTGCAAAATAGCAAGAGCAAGGGCCTAGCGTGTGCAAAAAATCAAGAACAAGGGCCTAGCGTTCGCGAAATAGCAAGAACAAGGGCCTAGCGTGTGCAAAATAAAAAGAACAAGGGTCTAGCATGTGCAAAATTGCAAGAACAAGGGCCTAGCATGAGCAAAATAAAAAGAACAAGGGCCTAGCGTGTGCAAAATAGCAAGAACAAGGGCCTAGCGTGTGCAAAATTGCAAGAACAAGGGCCTAGCGTGTGCAAAATTGCAAGAACAAGGGCCTAGCGAGTGCAAAATAGCAAGAGCAAGGGCCTAGCGTGTGCAAAAAATCAAGAACAAGGGCCTAGCGTTCGCGAAATAGCAATAACAAGGGCCTAGCGTGTGCAAAATAAAAAGAACAAGGGTCTAGTATGTGCAAAATTGCAAGAACAAGTGCCTAGCGTGTGCAAAATAAAAACAACAAGGGCATAGCGTGTGCAAAATAGCAAGAACAAGGGCCTAGCATGTGCAAAATATAAGAACAAGGGCCTAGCGTAAGCAAAATAAAAAGAACAAGGGCCTAGCGTGTGCAAAATAAAAAGAACAAGGGCCTAGCGTGTGCGAAATTGCAAGAACAAGGGCGTAGCGAGTGCAAAATAGCAAGAGCAAGGGCCTAGCGTGTGTAAAAAAACAAGAACAAGGGCCTTGTATTCGCGAAATAGCAAGACAAATGGCATAGCGTGTGCAAAATAAAAAGAACAAGAGTCTAGCATGTGCAAAATATAAGAACAAGGGCCTAGCGTGTGCAAAATTAAAAGAACAAGGGCCTAGCGTGTGCAAAATTGCAAGAACAAGGGCCTAGCGAGTGCAAAATTGCAAGAACAAGGGCCTAGCGAGTGCAAAATAGCAAGAGCAAGGGCCTAGCGTGTGTAAAAAAACAAGAACAAGGGCCTTGTATTCGCGAAATAGCAAGAAAAATGGCATAGCGTGTGCAAAATAAAAAGAACAAGGGTCTAGCATGTGCAAAATTGCAAGAACAAGGGCCTAGCGTGTGCAAAATAAAAAGAACAAGGGCATAGCGTGTGCAAAATCAAAAGAACAAGGGCCTAGCGTGTGCAAAATAAAAAGAACAAGGGCCTAGCGTGTGCAAAATTGCAAGAACAAGGGCCTAGCGTGTGCAAAATTGCAAGAACAAGGGCCTAGCGTGTGCAAAATTGCAAGAACAAGGGCCTAGCGAGTGCAAAATAGCAAGAGCAAGGGCCTTGCGTGTGCAAAAAATCAAGAACAAGGGCCTAGCGTTCGCGAAATAGCAAGAACAAGGGCCTAGCGTGTGCAAAATAAAAAGAACAAGGGTCTAGCATGTGCAAAATTGCAAGAACAAGGGCCTAGCGTGTGCAAAATAAAAAGAACAAGGGCATAGCGTGTGCAAAATAGCAAGAACAAGTGCCTAGCATGTGCAAAATATAAGAACAAGGGCCTAGCGTGTGCAAAATAAAAAGAACAAGGGCCTAGCGTGTGCAAAATTGCAAGAACAAGGGCCTAGCGAGTGCAAAATTGCAAGAGGAAGGGCCTAGCGTGTGCAAAAAATAAAAAGAACAAGGGCCTTGTATTCGCGAAATAGCAAGAAAAATGGCATAGCGTGTGCAAAATAAAAAGAACAAGGGTCTAGCATGTGCAAAATTGCAAGAACAAGGGCCTAGCATGTCCAAAATAAAAAGAACAAGGGCATAGCGTGTGCAAAATAAAAAGAACAAGGGCCTAGCGTGTGCAAAATAAAAAGAACAAGAGCCTAGCGTGTGCAAAATTGCAAGAACAAGGGCCTAGCGTGTGCAAAATTGCAAGAACAAGGGCCTAGCGAGTGCAAAATTGCAAGAGGAAGGGCCTAGCGTGTGCAAAAAATAAAAAGAACAAGGGTCTAGCATGTGCAAAATTGCAAGAACAAGGGCCTAGCGTGTGTAAAATAAAAAGAAGAAGGGCATAGCGTGTGCAAGATAGCAATAACAAGGGCCTAGCTTGTGCAACATAAAAAGAACAAGGGCCTAGCGTATGCAAAATAAAAAGAAGAAGGGCCTAGCGTATGCAAAATTGCAAGAACAAGGGCCTAGCGTGTGCAAAATTGCAAGAACAAGGGCCTAGCGAGTGCAAAATAGCAAGAGAAAGGGCCTAGCGTGTGCAAAATAATCAAGAACAAGGGCCTAGCGTTCGCGAAATAGCAAGAACAAGGGCCTAGCGTGTGCAAAATAAAAAGAACACGGGTCTAGCATGTGCAAAATTGCAAGAACAAGGGCATAGCGTGTGCAAAATAAAAAGAACAAGGGCATAGCGTGTGCAAAATAGCAAGAACAAGGGCCTAGCGTGTGCAAAATAAAAAGAACAAGGGCCTAGCGTGTGCAAAATAGCAAGAACAAGGGCCTAGCGTGTGCAAAATAAAAAGAGCAAGGGCCTAGCGTGTGCAAAATTGAAAAAACAAGGGCCTAACGTGTGCAAAATTGCAAGAACAAGGACCTAGCGAGTGCAAAATAGTAAGAGCAAGGGCCTAGCGTGTGCAAAATAAAAAGAACAAGGGTCTAGCATGTGCAAAATTGCAAGAACAAGGGCCTAGCGTGTGCAAAATAAAAAGAACAAGGGCCTAGCGTGTGCAAAATAAAAAGAACAAGGGCATAGCATGTGCAAAATAAAAAGAACAAGGGCATAGCGTGTGCAAAATAGCAAGAACAAGGGCCTAGCATGTGCAAAATATAAGAACAAGGGCCTAGCGTGTGCAAAATAAAAAGAACAAGGGCCTAGCGTGTGCAAAATAAAAAGAACAAGGGCATAGCGTGTGCAAAATAGCAAGAACAAAGGCCTAGCATGTGCAAAATACAAGAACAAGGGCCTAGCGTGTGCAAAATAAAAAGAACAAGGGCCTAGCGTGTGCAAAATTGCAAGAACAAGGGCCTAGCGTGTGCAAAATAAAAAGAACAAGGGCCTAGCGTGTGCAAAATAGCAAGAACAAGGGCCTAGCGTGTGCGAAATTGCAAGAACAAGGGCCTAGCGCATGCAAAATTGCAAGAACAAGGGCCTAGCGAGTGCAAAATAGCAAGAGCAAGGGCCTAGCGTGTGCAAAAAATCAAGAACAAGGGCCTAGCGTTCTCGAAATAGCAAGAACAAGGGCCTAGCGTGAACAAAATAAAAAGAACAAGGGTC
Source organism: Closterium sp. NIES-65 (assembly GCA_948144175.1). NCBI lineage: Eukaryota > Viridiplantae > Streptophyta > Zygnematophyceae > Desmidiales > Closteriaceae > Closterium > Closterium sp. NIES-65. The sequence continues at coordinate 7,861 of CANXME010001482.1, read as the reverse complement.
TAGTATGTGCAAAATTGCAAGAACAAGGGCCTAGCGTGTGCAAAATAAAAACAACAAGGGCATAGCGTGTGCAAAATAGCAAGAACAAGGGCCTAGCATGTGCAAAATATAAGAACAAGGGCCTAGCATGTGCAAAATAAAAAGAACAAGGGCCTAACGTGTGCAAAATGGCATGAACAAGGGCCGAGCGTGTGCAAAATTGCAAGAACAAGGGCCTAGCGAGTGCAAAATAGCAAGAGCAAGGGCCTAGCATGTGTAAAAAACCAAGAACAAGGGCCTTATGTTCGCGAAATAGCAAGAAAAATGGCCTAGCGTGTGCAAAATTAAAAGAACAAGGGTCTAGCATGTGCAAAATTGCAAGAACAAGGGCCTAGCGTGTGCAAAATAAAAAGAACAAGGGCCTAGCGTGTGCAAAATAAAAAGAACAAGGGCCTAGAGTTTGCAAAATTGCAAGAACAAGGGCCTTGCATGTGCAAAATTGCAAGAACAAGGGCTTAGCGAGTGCAAAATATCAAGAGCAAGAGCCTAGCGTGTGCAAAAAATCAAGAACAAGGGCCTAGCTTTCGCGAAATAGCAAGAACAAGGGCCTAGCGTGTGCAAAATAAAAAGAACAAGGGTCTAGCATGTGCAAAATTGCAAGAACAAGGGCCTAGCGTGTGCAAAATAAAAAGAACAAGGGCATAGCGTGTGCAAAATAAAAAGAACAAGGGCATAGCGTGTGCAAAATAGCAAGAACAAGGGCCTAGCATGTGCAAAATATAAGAACAAGGGCCTAGCGTGTGCAAAATAAAAAGAACAAGGGCCTAGCGTGTGCAAAATAAAAAGAGCAAGGGCATAGCGTGTGCAAAATAGCAAGAACGAAGGCCTAGCATGTGCAAAATATAAGAACAAGGGCCTAGCGTGTGCAAAATAAAAAGAACAAGGGCCTAGCGTGTGCAAAATTGCAAGAAAAAGGGCCTAGCGTGTGCAAAATAAAAAGAACAAGGGCCTAGCGTGTGCAAAATAGCAAGAACAAGGGCCTAGCGTGTGCAAAATTGCAAGAACAAGGGCCTAGCGCGTGCAAAATTGCAAGAACAAGGGCCTAGCGAGTGCAAAATAGCAAGAGCAAGGGCCTAGCGTGTGCAAAAAATCAAGAACAAGGGCCTAGCGTTCGCGAAATAGCAAGAACAAGGGCCTAGCGTGTGCAAAATAAAAAGAACAAGGGTCTAGTATGTGCAAAATTGCAAGAACAAGGGCCTAGCGTGTGCAAAATAAAAACAACAAGGGCATAGCGTGTGCAAAATAGCAAGAACAAGGGCCTAGCATGTGCAAAATATAAGAACAAGGGCCTAGCGTGTGCAAAATAAAAAGAACAAGGGCATAGCGTGTGCAAAATAGCAAGAACAAGGGTCTAGCATGTGCAAAATTGCAAGAACAAGGGCCTAGCGTGTGCAAAATAAAAAGAACAAGGGCCTAGCGTGTGCAAAATAAAACGAACAAGGGCCTAGAGTTTGCAAAATTGCAAGAACAAGGGCCTTGCATGTGCAAAATTGCAAGAACAAGGGCTTAGCGAGTGCAAAAAAGCAAGAGCAAGGGCCTAGCGTGTGCAAAAAATCAAGAACAAGGGCCTAGCTTTCGCGAAATAGCAAGAACAAGGGCCTAGCGTGTGCAAAATAAAAACAACAAGGGCATAGCGTGTGCAAAATAGCAAGAACAAGGGCCTAGCATGTGCAAAATATAAGAACAAGGGCCTAGCGTGTGCAAAATAAAAAGAACAAGGGCATAGCGTGTGCAAAATAGCAAGAACAAGGGTCTAGCATGTGCAAAATTGCAAGAACAAGGGCCTAGCGTGTGCAAAATATAAAGAACAAGGGCCTAGCGTGTGCAAAATAAAAAGAACAAGGGCCTAGAGTTTGCAAAATTGCAAGAACAAGGGCCTTGCATGTGCAAAATTGCAAGAACAAGGGCTTAGCGAGTGCAAAATAGCAAGAGCAAGGGCCTAGCGTGTGCCAAAAATCAAGAACAAGGGCCTAGCTTTCGCGAAATAGCAAGAACAAGGGCCTAGCGTGTGCAAAATAAAAAGAACAAGGGTCTAGCATGTGCAAAATTGCAAGAACAAGGGCCTAGCGTGTGCAAAATAAAAAGAACAGGGGCCTAGCGTGTGCAAAATAGCAAGAACAACGGCCTAGCGTGTGCAAAATTGCAAGAACAAGGGCCTAGCGTGTGCAAAATATAAAGAACAAGGGCCTAGCGAGTGCAAAATAGCAAGAGCAAGGGCCTAGCGTGTGCAAAAAATCAAGAACAAGGGCCTAGCGTTCGCGAAATAGCAAGAGCAAGGGCCTAGCGTGTGCAAAATAAAAAGAACAAGGGTCTAGTATGTGCAAAATTGCAAGAACAAGGGCCTAGCGTGTGCAAAATAAAAAGAACAGGGGCCTAGCGTGTGCAAAATAGCAAGAACAACGGCCTAGCGTGTGCAAAATTGCAAGAACAAGGGCCTAGCGTGTGCAAAATTGCAAGAACAAGGGCCTAGCGAGTGCAAAATAGCAAGAGCAAGGGCCTAGCGTGTGCAAAAAATCAAGAACAAGGGCCTAGCGTTCGCGAAATAGCAAGAGCAAGGGCCTAGCGTGTGGAAATTAAAAAGAACAAGGGTCTAGTATGTGCAAAATTGCAAGAACCAGGGCCTAGCGTGTGCAAAATAAAAAGAACAAGGGCATAGCGTGTGCAAAATAGCAAGAACAAGGGCCTAGCATGTGCAAGATATAAGAACAAGGGCTTAGCGTGTGCAAAATAAAAAGAACAAGGGCCTAGCGTGTGAAAAATTGTAAGAACAAGGGCCTAGCGTGTGCAAAATTGCAAGAACAAGGGCCTAGCGAGTACAAAATAGCAAGAGCAAGGGCCTAACGTGTGTAAAACAATAAGAACAAGGGCCTTGTATTCGCGAAATAGCAAGAAAAATGGTATAGCATGTGCAAAATAAATAGAACAAGGGTCTAGCATGTGCAAAATTGCAAGAACAAGGGCCTAGCGTGTGCAAAATAAAAAGAACAAGGGCAGAGCGTGTGCAAAATAAAAAGAACAAGGGCCTAGCGTGTGCAAAATAAAAAGAACTAGGGCCTAGCGTGTGCAAAATTGCAAGAACAAGGGCCTAGCGTGTGCAAAATTGCAAGAACAAGGGCCTAGCGTGTGCAAAATAAAAAGAACAAGGGTCTAGCATGTGCAAAATTGCAAGAACAAGGGCCTAGCATGTGCAAAATAAAAAGAACAAGGGCCTAGCGTGTGCAAAATAGCAAGAACAAGGGCCTAGCGTGTGCAAAATTGCAAGAACAAGGGCCTAGCGTGTGCAAAATTGCAAGAACAAGGGCCTAGCGTGTGCAAAATAGCAAGAACAACGGCCTAGCGTGTGCAAAATTGCAAGAAAAAGGGCCTAGCGTGTGCAAAATTGCAAGAACAAGGGCCTAGCGAGTGCAAAATAGCAAGAGCAAGGGCCTAGCGTGTGCAAAAAATCAAGAACAAGGGCCTAGCGTTCGCGAAATAGCAAGAGCAAGGGCCTAGCGTGTGCAAAATAAAAAGAACAAGGGTCTAGTATGTGCAAAATTGCAAGAATAAGGGCCTAGCGTGTGCAAAATAAAAAGAACAGGGGCCTAGCGTGTGCAAAATAGCAAGAACAACGGCCTAGCGTGTGCAAAATTGCAAGAACAAGGGCCTAGCGTGTGCAAAATTGCAAGAACAAGGGCCTAGCGAGTGCAAAATAGCAAGAGCAAGGGCCTAGCGTGTGCAAAAAAATCAAGAACAAGGGCCTAGCGTTCGCGAAATAGCAAGAGCAAGGGCCTAGCGTGTGGAAATTAAAAAGAACAAGGGTCTAGTATGTGCAAAATTGCAAGAACAAGGGCCTAGCGTGTGCAAAATAAAAAGAACAAGGGCATAGCGTGTGCAAAATAGCAAGAACAAGGGCCTAGCATGTGCAAGATATAAGAACAAGGGCTTAGCGTGTGCAAAATAAAAAGAACAAGGGCCTAGCGTGTGAAAAATTGTAAGAACAAGGGCCTAGCGTGTGCAAAATTGCAAGAACAAGGGCCTAGCGAGTACAAAATAGCAAGAGCAAGGGCCTAACGTGTGTAAAACAATAAGAACAAGGGCCTTGTATTCGCGAAATAGCAAGAAAAATGGCATAGCATGTGCAAAATAAATAGAACAAGGGTCTAGCATGTGCAAAATTGCAAGAACAAGGGCCTAGCGTGTGCAAAATAAAAAGAACAAGGGCATAGCGTGTGCAAAATAAAAAGAACAAGGGCCTAGCGTGTGCAAAATAAAAAGAACTAGGGCCTAGCGTGTGCAAAATTGCAAGAACAAGGGCCTAGCGTGTGCAAAATTGCAAGAACAAGGGCCTAGCGTGTGCAAAATAAAAAGAACAAGGGTCTAGCATGTGCAAAATTGCAAGAACAAGGGCCTAGCATGTGCAAAATAAAAAGAACAAGGGCCTAGCGTGTGCAAAATAGCAAGAACAAGGGCCTAGCGTGTGCAAAATTGCAAGAACAAGGGCCTAGCGTGTGCAAAATTGCAAGAACAAGGGCCTAGCGAGTGCAAAATAGCAAGAGCAAGGGCCTAGCGTGTGCAAAAAATCAAGAACAAGGGCCTAGCGTTCGCGAAATAGCAAAAACAAGGGCCTAGCGTGTGCAAAATAAAAAGAACAAGGGTCTATTATGTGCAAAATTGCAAGAACAAGGGCCTAGCGTGTGCAAAATAAAAAGAACAAGGGCATAGCGTGTGCAAAATAGCAAGAACAAGGGCCTAGCATGTGCAAAATATAAGAACAAGGGCCTAGCGTGTGCAAAATAAAAAGAACAAGGGCCTAGCGTGTGCAAAATTGCAAGAACAAGGGCCTAGCGTGTGCAAAATTGCAAGAACAAGGGCCTAGCGAGTGCAAAATAGCAAGAGCAAGGGCCTAGCGTGTGCAAAAAATCAAGAACAAGGGCCTAGCGTTCGCGAAATAGCAAGAGCAAGGGCCTAGCGTGTGCAAAATAAAAAGAACAAGGGTCTAGCATGTGCAAAATTGCAAGAACAAGGGCCTAGCGTGTGTAAAATAAAAAGAAGAAGGGCATAGCGTGTGCAAGATAGCAAGAACAAGGGCCTAGCTTGTGCAAAATAAAAAGAACAAGGGCCTAGCGTGTGCAAAATAAAAAGAAGAAGGGCCTAGCGTATGCAAAATTGCAAGAACAAGGGCCTAGCGAGTGCAAAATAGCAAGAGAAAGGGCCTAGCGTGTGTAAAAAATCAAGAACAAGGGCCTAGCGTTCGCGAAATAGCAAGAACAAGGGCCTAGCGTGTGCAAAATAAAAAGAACAAGGGTCTAGCATGTGCAAAATTGCAAGAACAAGGGCATAGCGTGTACAAAATAAAAAGAACAAGGGCATAGCGTGTGCAAAATAGCAAGAACAAGGGCCTAGCGTGTGCAAAATTGAAAAAACAAGGGCCTAACGTGTGCAAAATTGCAAGAACAAGGACCTAGCGAGTGCAAAATAGTAAGAGCAAGGGCCTAGCGTGTGCAAAATAAAAAGAACAAGGGTCTAGCATGTGCAAAATTGCAAGAACAAGGGCCTAGCGTGTGCAAAATATAAAGAACAAGGGCCTAGCGTGTGCAAAATAGCAAGAACAAGGGCCTAGCGTGTGCAAAACTGCAAGAACAAGGGCCTAGCGTGTGCAAAATTGCAAGAACAAGGGCCTAGCGAGTGCAAAATAGCAAGAGCAAGGGCCTAGCGTGTGCAAAAAATCAAGAACAAGGGCCTAGCGTTCGCGAAATAGCAAGAGCAAGGGCCTAGCGTGTGCAAAATAAAAAGAACAAGGGTCTAGCATGTGCAAAATTGCAAGAACAAGGGCCTAGCGTGTGCAAAATATAAAGAACAAGGGCCTAGCGTGTGCAAAATAGCAAGAACAAGGGCCTAGCGCGTGCAAATTTGCAAGAACAAGGGCCTAGCGAGTGCAAAATAGCAAGAGCAAGGGCCTAGCGTGTGCAAAAAATCAAGAACAAGGGCCTAGCGTTCGCAAAATAGCAAGAACAAGGGCCTAGCGTGTGCAAAAAAAAAAAAAGAACAAGGGTCTAGTATGTGCAAAATTGCAAGAACAAGGGCCTAGCGTGTGCAAAATAAAAAGAACAAGGGCATAGCATGTGCAAAATAGCAAGAACAGGGGCCTAGCATGTGCAAAATATAAGAACAAGGGCCTAGCGTGTGCAAAATAAAAAGAACAAAGGCCTAGCGTGTGCAAAATTGCAAGAACAAGGGCCTAGCGTGTGCAAAATTGCAAGAACAAGGGCCTAGCGAGTGCAAAATAGCAAGAGCAAGGGCCTAGCGTGTGTAAATAACCAAGAACAAGGGCCTTGTGTTCGCGAAATAGCAAGAAAAATGTCATAGCGTGTGCAAAAAAGAAAGAACAAGGGTCTAGCATGTGCAAAATTGCAAGAACAAGGGCCTAGCATGTGCAAAATAAAAAGAACAAGGGCCTAGCGTGTGCAAAATAAAAAGAACAAGGGCCTAGAGTTTGCAAAATTGCAAGAACAAGGGCCTTGCATGTGCAAAATTGCAAGAACAAGGGCTTAGCGAGTGCAAAATAGCAAGAGCAAGGGCCTAGCATGTGCAAAAAATCAAGAACAAGGGCCTAGCGTTCGCGAAATAGCAAGAACAAGGGCCTAGCGTGTGCAAAATAAAAAGAACAAGGGTCCAGCATGTGCAAAATTGCAAGAACAAGGGCCTAGCGTGTGCAAAATAAAAAGAACAGGGGCCTAGCGTGTGCAAAATAGCAAGAACAACGGCCTAGCGTGTGCAAAATAAAAAGAACAAGGGCCTAGCGTGTGCAAAATTGCAAGAACAAGGGCCTAGCGAGTGCAAAATAGCAAGAGAAAGGGCCTAGGGTGTGCAAAAAATCAAGAACAAGGGCCTAGCGTTCGCGAAATAGCAAGAGCAAGGGCCTAGCGTGTGCAAAATAAAAAGAACAAGGGTCTAGTATGTGCAAAATTGCAAGAACAAGGGCCTAGCGTGTGCAAAATAAAAAGAACAAGAGCATAGCGTGTGCAAAATAGCAAGAACAAGGGCCTAGCATGTGCAAAATATAAGAACAAGGGCCTAGCGTGTGCAAAATAATAAGAACAAGGGCCTAGCGTGTGCAAAATTGCAAGAACAAGGGCCTAGCGTGTGCAAAATTGCAAGAACAAGGGCCTAGCGAGTGCAAAATAGCAAGAGCAAGGGCCTAGCGTGTGTAAAAAAATAAGAACAAGGGCCTTGTGTTCGCGAAATAGCAAGAAAAATGACCTAGCCTGTGCAAAATAAAAAGAACAAGGGTCTAGCATGTGCAAAATTGCAAGAACAAGGGCCTAGCGTGTGCAAAATAAAAAGAACAAGGGCATAGCGTGTGCAAAATAAAAAGAACAAGGGCCTAGCGTGTGCAAAATAAAAAGAACAAGGGCCTAGCGTGTGCATAATTGCAAGAACAAGGGCCTAGCGTGTGCAAAATTGCAAGAACTGTCAAACATTATATATGTTATGCTTGTGTAGGCTACAGTGGGTTAGCCTATAGGGGGTACACAATTCTAGGGTTCACTACTTGAACTCATTTCACTGCTATTTCATTCATTCCTGTTCGTTCATTCTCACATGGTATAGAGCGGGTCCTTCTAAGGACCGTTTTTTTTGGGCCAACCGAAGCGCGCCCCGAGGCGCGATTTTTTTTTTTTTTTTTTTTTTAGCGACCCCTCGGGTCGCCTTCTCCCCTGCGGCCTCGCCGCCTCCACTGACGCGGCCCCGCCGCCTACTCTGTCGCGGCCCCGCCCCGACCCTTACACGGCCCCGTCGCCGGCTCCCATGCGGCCCCCGTCGCCGGCTCCCACGCGGCCCC
>CANXME010001481.1:0-30131 GCA_948144175.1 Closterium sp. NIES-65 | reverse complement strand
GGGGGGGGGCAGGGAGAGGGGGGAGGTGGGGAGCGGGGAAAGGCGGCGAGGGGCAGGAGGGGAGAAACCAAGCATAGGGGGCGAGATACGAGGGGCAGGGTGCGGATTGAGGAGGGGCAGGGAGTGGAGTGGGTCGGCGGGGGAAGGAAGAGGCGTGCAGCGAGGAGGGGAGAGGGGGAGGAGAAGGTAAAGGAGGGGAGCGCACGGGCGGGGAGGAGCGAATGGCGGGCGGTGGAAACGGCGAGGGTGGTGGGCAGGGAGGGTCAAAAGAGGCGGCAAGGGAGCGGGCACGCGGAGGGTAGGGGCGGGGGGAGCGGATGGCATGCGGGGGCAGGGGGTGTGACTATGAAGGGGGGACCCGGGCAAAGGGGTGTGTAGCGCGGTCGGGGCGCGAGGTTGACGGGTACGATCATACCTCGGCTACTACGCGGATCCCATCAGAACTCCGAAGCTAAGCGCGGTGGGCGAGAGCAGTTATTCATTAATAGGGGAGAGCAAATACAAGCCGAATATAATGGTTTTCCAAGACTAGGAATTTCGACATAGCCTTATCGCTATGAGGACGGTATATATAGTTTGTAGGACAAGGGGAAAGAAAGGAAGGGAAGGAAGGATGAAAGAGTAAGAAGAAGTGGTAGGGAAAAGAAGAGGGTGGTAGGAAGAGAAGGGAAGGATAGAAGAAGGAACAGAAAGAGGGAGGTGGGAAGAAGAGAAGAGGAGAGAGGAGAGAGAGACTAAGGAGGAGGAAGCACCAAAGGACCACAACACGGCAGCAACCCGCACGACCGCACGGGCACAGCGTTTCAAGCACAGCCACTATCGGTGGGCGAGAGCAGTACTGGGCTGGGTGACCTCCCGGGAAGTCCTCGTGTTGTACCCATTTATGCCCCTTGCTCGGCACGTGCCGGGGGAGGGGCAAGCGGGAAAAAGAAAGGACGATTTTAGCGCGTCCGATTCTTTCATTTTCGTTTTTTTGCCCAAACAACGACCCAGCGGGGTGGGGGGCCCCCGGGGAGGCTTGCCCGTGCGAAGAAACGCCCCGTGCGCACCACCGTTGGGCGGTTGGAAGCCGCACACGCGCGCGGGGGTGGAGAGCGGAAACGGGCAGCCGGGGAGGGTGGGGGCGGTTGGATGGGACTTGGGGTGTACGGGGGGCAGGGGAGTTGAGGGGGCAAGGGGAGGGGCAGCAACGGGCAGGGGCTGGGCCAACTGAGGGCACGGAAAAGGGGCGGGCATGAGGGTGAGCAGAGGGCGAGCGATGCAAGGGTGGCACCATAGGGGGGAAACCAGTTGCACGGAGGTGGGAGGTGAGGGGCGTGCGAGGGGGTGGGAAAGGGGCAGGAGGGGCAGAATGGGAGGATGTAGGTGGGGGGGGTGGGGGAGGGGAGTGTGCGTGTGTGTGTGCGTGTGAGAAAGAGAGAGAGAGAGAGAGAGAGAGAGGAGAGGGGGGGGGATTGAAGGGTGGGAGGGGGGCTGGTCGTGGGGATGGGCTGATGGTGGTAAGAGGGCAGCAGGGATGGGGAGAAGGGAGCGTAACGAGGGGAGAGCAAAGGGCAGGGGGGGAGGAAGGGAGGGGCAGGGAGGGAAGAGGCTGAACGTACAAAGGGGGGGAAACGAGGGGCATGGATGATAGGAAACGAGGGCAGGGGTGTGGGAAATCAAGGGCAGGGAGGAGAGAAGCAATGGGTGAGGGGGAAAACAAGGGAGGGGCAGACGGGGGGGGCAGGGAGGGAAGAAACGTGGGGCAGGGAGGGGAGAAGCCAAAGACAGGGGCATGGGCAGGCGGGGCAGGGAGGGAGCAAAGGAGAGGCACGGAGAAAGAAAGGGAGGGCGCGGGGAGGGAAGAAACCGGGCGTGGGGGGGGGGGGGCGGAAAATGAGGGGCAGGGCGGGGAGGAGGGAGGGGCAGGGAGGGGAGAAGCTGAGCACACGGAGGGGGGAAAGGTGAGGCAGGGAGGTAGGAAGCCAAGGACAAGGGGGGGGGGAGAGTGGGGGGGGCAGGGAGAGGGGGGAGGTGGGGAGCGGGGAAAGGCGGCGAGGGGCAGGGAGGGGAGAAACCAAGCATAGGGGGGCGAGATACGAGGGGCAGGGTGCGGATTGAGGAGGGGCAGGGAGTGGAGTGGGTCGGCGAGGGGAAGGAAGAGGCGTGCAGCAGAGGAGGGGAGGGGGGAGGAGAAGGTAAAGGAGGGGAGCGCACGGGCGGGGAGAGCGAATGGCGGGCGGTGGGAAACGGCGAGGGGGGGCAGGGAGGGTCAAAAGAGGCGGCAAGGGAGCGGGCACGCGGAGGGTCAGGGGCGGGGGGAGCGGATGGCATGAGGGGGCAGGGGGTGTGACTATGAAGGGGGGGACCCGGGCAAGGGGTGTGTAGCGGTCGGGGCACGAGGTTGACGTGGTACGATCATACCTCGGCTACTACGCCGGATCCCATCAGAACTCCGAAGCTAAGCGCGCGTGGGCGAGAGCAGTTATTCATTAATAGGGAAGAGCAAATACAAGCCGAATATAATGGTTTTTCCAAGACTAGGAAATTTCGGACATAGCCTAATCGCTATGAGGACGGTATATATATTTTGTAGGAAAAGGGGGAAAGAAAGGAAAGGAAGGAAGGATGAAGGAGTAAGAAGAAGTGGTAGGGAACAGAAGAGGGCGGTAGGAAGAGAAGGGAAGGATAGAAGAAGGGAACAGAAAGAGGGATGGTGGGAAGAAAAGAGGAGAGAGGGAGAGAGACTAAGGAGGAGGAAGCACCAAAGGACCAAAACACGGCAGCAACCCGCACGACCGCACGGGCACAGCGTTTCAAGCACAGCCACTATCGGTGGGCGAGAGCAGTACTGGGCTGGGTGACCTCCCGGGGAAGTCCTCGTGTTGTAACCCCATTTATGCCCCCTTGCTCGGCACGTGCCGGGGGAGGGGCAAGCGGGAAAAGAAAGGACGATTTTAGCGCGTTCCGATTCTTTTCTTTTCGTTTTTTTGCCCCAAACAACGACCCAGCGGGGTGGGGGGCCCCCGGGGAGGCTTGCCCATGCGAAGAAACGCCCCGTGCGCACCACCGTTGGGCGGTTGGAAGCCGCACACGGTCGCGGGGGTGGAGAGCGGAAACGGGCAGCCGGGGGAGGGTGGGGGCGGTTGGATGGGACTTGGGGTGTACGGGGGGCAGGGGAGTTGAGGGGGCAAGGGGAGGGGCAGCAACGGGCAGGGGCTGGGCCAACTGAGGGCACGGGAAAGGGGCGGGCAGAGGGTGAGCAGAGGGGCGAGCGATGCAAGGGTGGCACCATAGGGGGGAAACCAGTTGCACGGAGGTGGGAGGTGAGGGGCGTGCGAGGGGGTGGGAAAGGGGCAGGGAGGGGCAGAATGGGAGGATGTAGGTGGGGGGGGGTGGGGGAGGGGAGTGTGCGTGTGTGTGTGTGTGTGAGAAAGAGAGAGAGAGAGAGAGAGAGAGAGAGAGAGGGAGGGGGGGATTGAAGGGTGGGAGGGGGGCTGGTCGTGGGGATGGGCTGATGGTGGTAAGAGGGCAGCAGGGATGGGGAGAAGGGAGCGTAACGAGGGGAGAGCAAAGGGCAGGGGGGGAGGAAGGGAGGGGCAGGGAGGGAAGAGGCTGAACGTACAAAGGGGGGAAACGAGGGGCATGGATGATAGGAAACGAGGGCAGGGGTGTGGGAAATCAAGGGCAGGGAGGAGAGAAGCAATGGGTGAGGGGAAAACAAGGGAGGGGCAGACGGGGGGCAGGGAGGGAAGAAACGTGGGGCAGGGAGGGGAGAAGCCAAAGACAGGGGCATGGGCAGGCGGGGGCAGGGAGGGAGCAAAGGAGAGGCACGGAGAAAGAAAGGGAGGCGCGGGGAGGGAGAAACCGGGCGTGGGGGGGGGGGGGCGGAAAATGAGGGGCAGGGCGGGGAGGAGGGAGGGGCAGGGAGGGGAGAAGCTGAGCACACGGAGGGGGGAAAGGTGAGGCAGGGAGGTAGGAAGCCAAGGACAAGGGGGGGGGGAGAGTGGGGGGGGGCAGGGAGAGGGGGGAGGTGGGGAGCGGGGAAAGGCGGCGAGGGGCAGGGAGGGGAGAAACCAAGCATAGGGGGGCGAGATACGAGGGGCAGGGTGCGGATTGAGGAGGGGCAGGGAGTGGAGTGGGTCGGCGAGGGGAAGGAAGATGCCGTGCAGCAGAGGAGGGGAGGGGGGAGGAGAAGGTAAAGGAGGGGAGCGCACGGGCGGGGAGGAGCGAATGGCGGGCGGTGGGAAACGGGCGAGGGGGGGCAGGGAGGGTCAAAAGAGGCGGCAAGGGAGCGGGCACGCGGAGGGTAGGGGCGGGGGGAGCGGATGGCATGAGGGGGCAGGGGGTGTGACTATGAAGGGGGGGACCCGGGCAAGGGGTGTGTGTAGCGGTCGGGGCACGAGGTTGACGTTGGTACGATTCATACCTCGGCTACTACGCCGGATCCCAATCAGAACTCGAAGCTAAGCGCCGGTGGGCCGAGAGCAGTTATTCATTAATAGGGGAAGAGCAAATACAAGCCGAATATAATGGTTTTTCCAAGACTAGGAAATTTCGACATAGCCTAATCGCTATGAGGACGGTATATATATTTTGTAGGACAAGGGGGAAAGAAAGGAAAGGAAGGAAGGATGAAAGAGTAAGAAGAAGTGGTAGGGAAAAGAAGAGGGTGGTAGGAAGAGAAGGGAAGGATAGAAGAAGGGAACAGAAAGAGGGAGGTGGGGAAGAGAAGAGGAGAGAGGGAGAGAGACTAAGGAGGAGGAAGCACCAAAGGACCACAAACACGGCAGCAACCCGCACGACCGCACGGGCACAGCGTTTCAAGCACAGCCACTATCGGTGGGCGAGAGCAGTACGGCTGGGTGACCTCCGGGAAGTCCTCGTGTTGTACCCATTTATGCCCCTTGCTCGGCACGTGCCGGGGGGAGGGGCAAGCGGGAAAAAGAAAGGACGATTTTAGCGCGTCCGATTCTTTCTTTTCGTTTTTTTGCCCAAACAACGACCCAGCGGGGTGGGGGGCCCCCGGGGAGGCTTGCCCGTGCGAAGAAACGCCCCGTGCGCACCACCGTTGGGCGGTTGGAAGCCGCACACGTCGCGGTGGGTGGAGAGCGGAAACGGGCAGCCGGGGGAGGGTGGGGGCGGTTGGATGGGACTTGGGGTGTACGGGGGCAGGGGAGTTGAGGGGGCAAGGGGAGGGGCAGCAACGGGCAGGGGCTGGGCCAACTGAGGGCACGGAAAAGGGGCGGGCAGAGGGTGAGCAGAGGGGCGAGCGATGCAAGGGTGGCACCATAGGGGGGAAACCAGTTGCACGGAGGTGGGAGGTGAGGGGCGTGCGAGGGGGTGGGAAAGGGGCAGGGAGGGGCAGAATGGGAGGATGTAGGTGGGGGGGGTGGGGGAGGGGAGTGTGCGTGTGTGTGTGTGTGTGAGAAAGAGAGAGAGAGAGAGAGAGAGAGAGAGAGAGAGAGAGGGAGGGGGGGATTGAAGGGTGGGAGGGGGGCTGGTCGTGGGGATGGGCTGATGGTGGTAAGAGGGCAGCAGGGATGGGGAGAAGGGAGCGTAACGAGGGGAGAGCAAAGGGCAGGGGGGGAGGAAGGGAGGGGCAGGGAGGGAAGAGGCTGAACGTACAAAGGGGGGAAACGAGGGGCATGGATGATAGGAAACGAGGGCAGGGGTGTGGGAAATCAAGGGCAGGGAGGAGAGAAGCAATGGGTGAGGGGAAAACAAGGGAGGGGCAGACGGGGGGCAGGGAGGGAAGAAACGTGGGGCAGGGAGGGGAGAAGCCAAAGACAGGGGCATGGGCAGGCGGGGGCAGGGAGGGAGCAAAGGAGAGGCACGGAGAAAGAAAGGGAGGCGCGGGGAGGGGAGAAACCGGGCGTGGGGGGGGGGGGGGCGGAAAATGAGGGGCAGGGCGGGGAGGAGGGAGGGGCAGGGAGGGGAGAAGCTGAGCACACGGAGGGGGGAAAGGTGAGGCAGGGAGGTAGGAAGCCAAGGACAAGGGGGGGGGGAGAGTGGGGGGGGGCAGGGAGAGGGGGGAGGTGGGGAGCGGGGAAAGGCGGCGAGGGGCAGGGAGGGGAGAAACCAAGCATAGGGGGGCGAGATACGAGGGGCAGGGTGCGGATTGAGGAGGGGCAGGGAGTGGAGTGGGTCGGCGAGGGGAAGGAAGAGGCGTGCAGCAGAGGAGGGGAGGGGGGAGGAGAAGGTAAAGGAGGGGAGCGCACGGGCGGGGAGGAGCGAATGGCGGGCGGTGGGAAACGGCGAGGGGGGCAGGGAGGGTCAAAAGAGGCGGCAAGGGAGCGGGCACGCGGAGGGTAGGGGCGGGGGGAGCGGATGGCATGAGGGGGCAGGGGGTGTGTAGCGGTCGGGGCACGAGGTTGACGTGGTACGATCATACCTCGGCTACTACGCCGGATCCCATCAGAACTCCGAAGCTAAGCGCCGGTGGGCGAGAGCAGTTATTCATTAATAAGGGAAGAGCAAATACAAGCCGAATATAATGGTTTTTCCAAGACTAGGAAATTTCGACATAGCCTAAGCGCTATGAGGACGATATATATATTTTGTAGGAAAAGGGGGAAAGAAAGGAAGGGAAGGAAGGATGAAGGAGTAAGAAGAAGTGGTAGGGAAAGGCAGAGGGTGGTAGGAAGAGAAGGAAGGATAGAAGAAGGGAACAGAAAGAGGGAGGTGGAAGAGAAGAGGAGAGGAGGAGAGAGACTAAGGAGGAGGAAGCACCAAAGGACCAAACACGGCAGCAACCCGCACGACCGCACGGGCACAGCGTTTCAAGCACAGCCACTATTGTGTGGGCGAGAGCAGTACTGGGGCATGGGTGACCTCCCGGGAAGTCCTCGTGTTGTACCCATTTATGCCCCTTGCTCGGCACGTGCCGGGGGAGGGGCAAGCGGGAAAAAGAAAGGACGATTTTAGCGCGGTCCGATTCTTTTCTTTTCGTTTTTTTTGCCCAAACAACGACCCAGCGGGGTGGGGGGCCCCCGGGGAGGCTTGCCCATGCGAAGAAACGCCCCGTGCGCACCACCGTTGGGCGGTTGGAAGCCGCACACGGTCGCGGGGGTGGAGAGCGGAAACGGGCAGCCGGGGGAGGGTGGGGGCGGTTGGATGGGACTTGGGGTGTACGGGGGGCAGGGGAGTTGAGGGGGCAAGGGGAGGGGCAGCAACGGGCAGGGGCTGGGCCAACTGAGGGCACGGAAAAGGGGCGGGCAGAGGGTGAGCAGAGGGGCGAGCGATGCAAGGGTGGCACCATAGGGGGGAAACCAGTTGCACGGAGGTGGGAGGTGAGGGGCGTGCGAGGGGGTGGGAAAGGGGCAGGGAGGGGCAGAATGGGAGGATGTAGGTGGGGGGGGGTGGGGGAGGGGAGTGTGCGTGTGTGTGTGTGTGTGAGAAGAGAGAGAGAGAGAGAGACGAGAGAGAGAGGGAGGGGGGGATTGAAGGGTGGGAGGGGGGCTGGTCGTGGGGATGGGCTGATGGTGGTAAGAGGGCAGCAGGGATGGGGAGAAGGGAGCGTAACGAGGGGAGAGCAAAGGGCAGGGGGGGAGGAAGGGAGGGGCAGGGAGGGAAGAGGCTGAACGTACAAAGGGGGGAAACGAGGGGCATGGATGATAGGAAACGAGGGCAGGGGTGTGGGAAATCAAGGGCAGGGAGGAGAGAAGCAATGGGTGAGGGGAAAACAAGGGAGGGGCAGACGGGGGGCAGGGAGGGAAGAAACGTGGGGCAGGGAGGGAGAAGCCAAAGACAGGGGCATGGGCAGGCGGGGGCAGGGAGGGAGCAAAGGAGAGGCACGGAGAAAGAAAGGGAGGCGCGGGGAGGGGAGAAACCGGGCGTGGGGGGGGGGGGGCGGAAAATGAGGGGCAGGGCGGGGAGGAGGGAGGGGCAGGGAGGGGAGAAGCTGAGCACACGGAGGGGGGAAAGGTGAGGCAGGGAGGTAGGAAGCCAAGGACAAGGGGGGGGGGGAGAGTGGGGGGGGCAGGGAGAGGGGGGAGGTGGGGAGCGGGGAAAGGCGGCGAGGGGCAGGGAGGGGAGAAACCAAGCATAGGGGGGCGAGATACGAGGGGCAGGGTGCGGATTGAGGAGGGGCAGGGAGTGGAGTGGGTCGGCGAGGGGAAGGAAGAGGCGTGCAGCAGAGGAGGGGAGGGGGGAGGAGAAGGTAAAGGAGGGGAGCGCACGGGCGGGGAGGAGCGAATGGCGGGCGGTGGGAAACGGCGAGGGGGGGCAGGGAGGGTCAAAAGAGGCGGCAAGGGAGCGGGCACGCGGAGGGTAGGGGCGGGGGGAGCGGATGGCATGAGGGGGCAGGGGGTGTGACTATGAAGGGGGGGACCCGGCAAGGGGTGTGTAGCGGTCGGGGCACGAGGTTGACGTGGTACGATCATACCTCAGCTACTACGCCGGATCCCATCAGAACTCCGAAGCTAAGCGCCGGTGGGCGAGAGCAGTACTGGGCTGGGTGACCTCCCGGGAAGTCCTCGTGTTGTACCCATTTATGCCCCTTGCTCGGCACGTGCCGGGGGAGGGGCAAGCGGGAAAAAGAAAGGACGATTTTAGCGCGTCCGATTCTTTTCATTTTCGTTTTTTTTGCCCAAACAACGACCCAGCGGGGTGGGGGGCCCCCGGGGAGGCTTGCCCATGCGAAGAAACGCCCCGTGCGCACCACCGTTGGGCGGTTGGAAGCCGCACACGGTCGCGGGGGTGGAGAGCGGAAACGGGCAGCCGGGGGAGGGTGGGGGCGGTTGGATGGGACTTGGGGTGTACGGGGGGCAGGGGAGTTGAGGGGGCAAGGGGAGGGGCAGCAACGGGCAGGGGCTGGGCCAACTGAGGGCACGGAAAAGGGGCGGGCAGAGGGTGAGCAGAGGGGCGAGCGATGCAAGGGTGGCACCATAGGGGGGAAACCAGTTGCACGGAGGTGGGAGGTGAGGGGCGTGCGAGGGGGTGGGAAAGGGGCAGGGAGGGGCAGAATGGGAGGATGTAGGTGGGGGGGGTGGGGGAGGGGAGTGTGCGTGTGTGTGTGTGTGTGAGAAAGAGAGAGAGAGAGAGAGAGAGAGAGAGGGAGGGGGGGATTGAAGGGTGGGAGGGGGGCTGGTCGTGGGGATGGGCTGATGGTGGTAAGAGGGCAGCAGGGATGGGGAGAAGGGAGCGTAACGAGGGGAGAGCAAAGGGCAGGGGGGAGGAAGGGAGGGGCAGGGAGGGAAGAGGCTGAACGTACAAAGGGGGGAAACGAGGGGCATGGATGATAGGAAACGAGGGCAGGGGTGTGGGAAATCAAGGGCAGGGAGGAGAGAAGCAATGGGTGAGGGGAAAACAAGGGAGGGGCAGACGGGGGGCAGGGAGGGAAGAAACGTGGGGCAGGGAGGGGAGAAGCCAAAGACAGGGGCATGGGCAGGCGGGGGCAGGGAGGGAGCAAAGGAGAGGCACGGAGAAAGAAAGGGAGGCGCGGGGAGGGGAGAAACCGGGCGTGGGGGGGGGGGGCGGAAAATGAGGGGCAGGGCGGGGAGGAGGGAGGGGCAGGGAGGGGAGAAGCTGAGCACACGGAGGGGGGAAAGGTGAGGCAGGGAGGTAGGAAGCCAAGGACAAGGGGGGGGAGAGTGGGGGGGGCAGGGAGAGGGGGGAGGTGGGGAGCGGGGAAAGGCGGCGAGGGGCAGGGAGGGGAGAAACCAAGCATAGGGGGGCGAGATACGAGGGGCAGGGTGCGGATTGAGGAGGGGCAGGGAGTGGAGTGGGTCGGCGAGGGGAAGGAAGAGGCGTGCAGCAGAGGAGGGGAGGGGGGAGGAGAAGGTAAAGGAGGGGAGCGCACGGGCGGGGAGGAGCGAATGGCGGGCGGTGGGAAACGGCGAGGGGGGGCAGGGAGGGTCAAAAGAGGCGGCAAGGGAGCGGGCACGCGGAGGGTAGGGGCGGGGGGAGCGGATGGCATGAGGGGGCAGGGGGTGTGACTATGAAGGGGGGGACCCGGGCAAGGGGTGTGTAGCGGTCGGGGCACGAGGTTGACGTGGTACGATCATACCTCGGCTACTACGCCGGATCCCATCAGAACTCCGAAGCTAAGCGCCGGTGGGCGAGAGCAGTTATTCATTAATAGGGGAAGAGCAAATACAAGCCGAATATAATGGTTTTTCCAAGACTAGGAAATTTCGACATAGCCTAATCGCTATGAGGACGGTATATATATTTTGTAGGAAAAGGGGGAAAGAAAGGAAAGGAAGGAAGGATGAAGGAGTAAGAAGAAGTGGTAGGAAAGAAGAGGGCGGTAGGAAGAGAAGGGAAGGATAGAAGAAGGGAACAGAAGAGGGAGGTGGGAAGAAAAGAGGAGAGAGGGAGAGAGACTAAGGAGGAGGAAGCACCAAAGGACCAAAACACGGCAGCAACCCGCACGACCGCACGGGCACAGCGTTTCAAGCACAGCCACTATCGGTGGGCGAGAGCAGTACTGGGCTGGGTGACCTCCCGGGAAGTCCTCGTGTTGTACCCATTTATGCCCCTTGCTCGGCACGTGCCGGGGGAGGGGCAAGCGGGAAAAAGAAAGGACGATTTTAGCGCGTCCGATTCTTTTCTTTTCGTTTTTTTTGCCCAAACAACGACCCAGCGGGGTGGGGGGCCCCCGGGGAGGCTTGCCCATGCGAAGAAACGCCCCGTGCGCACCACCGTTGGGCGGTTGGAAGCCGCACACGGTCGCGGGGGTGGAGAGCGGAAAACGGGCAGCCGGGGGAGGGTGGGGGCGGTTGGATGGGACTTGGGGTGTACGGGGGGCAGGGGAGTTGAGGGGGCAAGGGGAGGGGCAGCAACGGGCAGGGGCTGGGCCAACTGAGGGCACGGAAAAGGGGCGGGCAGAGGGTGAGCAGAGGGGCGAGCGATGCAAGGGTGGCACCATAGGGGGGGAAACCAGTTGCACGGAGGTGGGAGGTGAGGGGCGTGCGAGGGGGTGGGAAAGGGGCAGGGAGGGGCAGAATGGGAGGATGTAGGTGGGGGGGGTGGGGGAGGGGAGTGTGCGTGTGTGTGTGTGTGAGAAGAGAGAGAGAGAGAGAGAGAGAGAGAGAGAGAGGGAGGGGGGGATTGAAGGGTGGGAGGGGGGCTGGTCGTGGGGATGGGCTGATGGTGGTAAGAGGGCAGCAGGGATGGGGAGAAGGGAGCGTAACGAGGGGAGAGCAAAGGGCAGGGGGGGAGGAAGGGAGGGGCAGGGAGGGAAGAGGCTGAACGTACAAAGGGGGGAAACGAGGGGCATGGATGATAGGAAACGAGGGCAGGGGTGTGGGAAATCAAGGGCAGGGAGGAGAGAAGCAATGGGTGAGGGGAAAACAAGGGAGGGGCAGACGGGGGGCAGGGAGGGAAGAAACGTGGGGCAGGGAGGGGAGAAGCCAAAGACAGGGGCATGGGCAGGCGGGGGCAGGGAGGGAGCAAAGGAGAGGCACGGAGAAAGAAAGGGAGGCGCGGGGAGGGGAGAAACCGGGCGTGGGGGGGGGGGGGCGGAAAATGAGGGGCAGGGCGGGGAGGAGGGAGGGGCAGGGAGGGGAGAAGCTGAGCACACGGAGGGGGGAAAGGTGAGGCAGGGAGGTAGGAAGCCAAGGACAAGGGGGGGGGAGAGTGGGGGGGGCAGGGAGAGGGGGGAGGTGGGGAGCGGGGAAAGGCGGCGAGGGGCAGGGAGGGGAGAAACCAAGCATAGGGGGCGAGATACGAGGGGCAGGGTGCGGATTGAGGAGGGGCAGGGAGTGGAGTGGGTCGGCGAGGGGAAGGAAGAGGCGTGCAGCAGAGGAGGGGAGGGGGGAGGAGAAGGTAAAGGAGGGGAGCGCACGGGGCGGGGAGGAGCGAATGGCGGGCGGTGGGAAACGGCGAGGGGGGGCAGGGAGGGTCAAAAGAGGCGGCAAGGGAGCGGGCACGCGGAGGGTAGGGGCGGGGGGAGCGGATGGCATGAGGGGGCAGGGGGTGTGACTATGAAGGGGGGACCCGGGCAAGGGGTGTGTAGCGGTCGGGGCACGAGGTTGACGTGGTACGATCATACCTCGGCTACTACGCCGGATCCCATCAGAACTCCGAAGCTAAGCGCCGGTGGGCGAGAGCAGTACTGGGCTGGGTGACCTCCCGGGAAGTCCTCGTGTTGTACCCATTTATGCCCCTTGCTCGGCACGTGCCGGGGGAGGGGCAAGCGGGAAAAAGAAAGGACGATTTTAGCGCGTCCGATTCTTTTCTTTTCGTTTTTTTGCCCAAACAACGACCCAGCGGGGTGGGGGGCCCCCGGGGAGGCTTGCCCATGCGAAGAAACGCCCCGTGCGCACCACCGTTGGGCGGTTGGAAGCCGCACACGGTCGCGGGGGTGGAGAGCGGAAACGGGCAGCCGGGGGAGGGTGGGGGCGGTTGGATGGGACTTGGGGTGTACGGGGGGCAGGGGAGTTGAGGGGGCAAGGGGAGGGGCAGCAACGGGCAGGGGCTGGGCCAACTGAGGGCACGGAAAAGGGGCGGGCAGAGGGTGAGCAGAGGGGCGAGCGATGCAAGGGTGGCACCATAGGGGGGGAAACCAGTTGCACGGAGGTGGGAGGTGAGGGGCGTGCGAGGGGGTGGGAAAGGGGCAGGGAGGGGCAGAATGGGAGGATGTAGGTGGGGGGGGTGGGGGAGGGGAGTGTGCGTGTGTGTGTGTGTGAGAAGAGAGAGAGAGAGAGAGAGAGAGAGAGAGGGAGGGGGGAGATGAAGGGTGGGAGGGGGGCTGGTCGTGGGGATGGGCTGATGGTGGTAAGAGGGCAGCAGGGATGGGGAGAAGGGAGCGTAACGAGGGGAGAGCAAAGGGCAGGGGGGGAGGAAGGGAGGGGCAGGGAGGGAAGAGGCTGAACGTACAAAGGGGGGAAACGAGGGGCATGGATGATAGGAAACGAGGGCAGGGGTGCGGGAAATCAAGGGCAGGGAGGGAGAGAAGCAATGGGTGAGGGGAAAACAAGGGAGGGGCAGACGGGGTGGGCAGGGAGGGAAGAAACGTGGGGCAGGGAGGGGAGAAGCCAAAGACAGGGGCATGGGCAGGCGGGGGCAGGGAGGGAGCAAGAGGAGAGGCACGGAGAAAGAAAGGGAGGCGCGGGGAGGGGAGAAACCGGGCGTGGGGGGGGGGGGGCGGAAAACGAGGGGCAGGGCGGGGAGGAGGGAGGGGCAGGGAGGGGAGAAGCTGAGCACACAGAGGGGGGAAAGGTGAGGCAGGGAGGTAGGAAGCCAAGGACAAGGGGGGGGGAGAGTGGGGGGGGCAGGGAGAGGGGGGAGGTGGGGAGCGGGGAAAGGCGGCGAGGGGCAGGGAGGGGAGAAACCAAGCATAGGGGGGCGAGATACGAGGGGCAGGGTGCGGATTGAGGAGGGGCAGGGAGTGGAGTGGGTCGGCGAGGGGAAGGAAGAGGCGTGCAGCAGAGGAGGGGAGGGGGGAGGAGAAGGTAAAGGAGGGGAGCGCACGGGCGGGGAGGAGCGAATGGCGGGCGGTGGGAAACGGCGAGGGGGGCAGGGAGGGTCAAAAGAGGCGGCAAGGGAGCGGGCACGCGGAGGGTAGGGGCGGGGGGAGCGGATGGCATGAGGGGGCAGGGGGTGTGACTATGAAGGGGGGGACCCGGGCAAGGGGTGTGTAGCGGTCGGGGCACGGGGTTGACGTGGTACGATCATACCTCGGCTACTACGCCGGATCCCATCAGAACTCCGAAGCTAAGCGCCGGTGGGCGAGAGCAGTTATTCATTAATAAGGGAAGAGCAAATACAAGCCGAATATAATGGTTTTTCCAAGACTAGGAAATTTCGACATAGCCTAAGCGCTATGAGGACGATTTATATATTTTGTAGGAAAAGGGGGAAAGAAAGGAAAGGAAGGAAAGATGAAGGAGTAAGAAGAAGTGGTAGGGAAAGGAAGAGGGTGGTAGGAAGAGAAGGGAAGGATAGAAGAAGGGAACAGAAAGAGGGAGGTGGGAAGAGAAGAGGAGAGAGAGAGAGAGACTAAGGAGAAGGAAGCACCAAAGGACCAAACACGGCAGCAACCCGCACGACCGCACGGGCACAGCGTTTCAAGCACAGCCACTATTGTTTTTTACACATATGCATCATATATATACTGCATATCAGCCACACTCTCGAAGCACCCTGTGACGTGGTGCCAAGTTCCCTGCCCCGCACCCAGTGGGACTGGTGCGGGCATCCACCCGTCGTCGGACCTCCCTAACTGCCGCACCGCATGCTGGATCATGCATTGAGCCTGCGCGCGCTGCAGTGCAACGGAGAGGCGTGTAGTGAGTCCTGCCTCAAATATCCGTGCCGATCCGTCATCCCCCCCACCTCTATCCCTCCTCCGCTGTGCTATCCTCTTTGCGCAGAGCCCCAGAAACTGACGCAGCGGCTCACTCAGAAGGCCAAAGGTCTCCGCCACGCACGCGTAAAAGTGTGGTGCCGGCTGCAGCCCCTCTAAGTGCGGCCCCCAGTGACGCAGCTTCTCCTGCACCCGCCTAGCTGCTGCCACTCCAATCTGTGTGGGGGTCGCCCGTCTCAGCTGCACGTTCCCCTCCCGCTGTGGATCCGCTATGGAGACATCCACAAGAACCATCAGACCCTGGCCAACGTCGCGGCAGGTGAGGTCTGGAATGCGGGAGGCGGTGCCTACACGGCCTGTGCGTCCGACTGGTCCCTGCTGTTGCGCTGGCTGCTGCCCTGTCTGGTCCCTTGGTGCCCCCTCTCCGATCGTCTCTCTCCCCCTCTCCTCTCCTCCATCCACCTGTCCTCTCCCCTCCCCCTCCCTACCCTCCCCCAAACCTCCCGACCCCCCTGCTCCATCCCCTGCTGCCTCTCTCACTCCCTGGCCCTCCCCTCCCAATCCCGCTGCCCCTCCTGTACCTCCGTCCGCTCTCTGCTGCTCCCGCCCCTGCCCCGCCCCCGAGGCCGAACCTGGAGGCGCGGCGCCCTGGGCCCGCGGCCTCCACTGGCTCTCCTGCTGCTGCCTGTGCCGTCCCCCCTCCCCGTCCTGGCCCGTCTGCTCCCCCTGCCGTCCCCTCTGCCCACCTGTCCCTCGCTCCACCTGACCCCGCAGCTGGTGCCGTCCCCACTGTCCCCCGCCACCCGGCTGTCCCGCCTCGCCTCTCCGCTCCCCCGGTCCCTCAGCCCGTGTCCCCTCTCCCACCACTGGCTGTCCCAGTAGTCTCGCTCGAGCCGCCTCCAACTGTGTGAACAGCGTAGAGTCCTCCACCTTTACCGCGAAGCCCGCCTCGACCGCAAAGTCTCGAAGCATGTACTTCACCGTGTCGTGGATGGTAGTGGCGACCCCGTAACGCGGGCACCGAACCGCGTGATGAGGCACCGTCATGTCGTCAATCGCCTGTCCGCAGGAGCACTGACCTGCAAGGGCTAACTGGGGGATAGGGAGACCAAGACGAGAAGATGAAGCCGCCTGCCACAGCGCCTCCGGGATGCGCAGTGGGTCGGCGTACGGCACCGACGTCAACCACGCTCCTGCACCTCCGCCCTGAAGGGAAGTCAAACGGGCAAGGTGCAAGGGAGAGGTGTGACGGGCACGCACGGCCTCCAAGGCATGCGCCTCCAGAAGACGGCTCGCTCCTGCAAAAAGGGAATCGGGGGAGGCAGAAGCGCAAGAGGGCCAGGGGGGAAGGAGAGAGAGAACGTCAGGAGGGAGACCCTCTAGCGCCGTCTGCAGAGCCCGGTCGATCTGCTCTGGCTCACCTGAAGCGAAGCTCTGCCGAAACACCTCGCCACACGCAGGGAGAGAACAGAGAATGGGTGCACACTGCACCCAGGAGCACACGAAACTCACCGGGGCCATGCGCGCCATGCGACGAATGCCGAAACCCCCGAGACGGATGGGGAGGAAGATCTGGTCTAGGGCGGCCTCTCGGACGTCCTCGCGACAAGCCCAGGTCCCTGAAGCTAAAAGCTGCTGAAAAGTCTCTCCCAGGCGTGCGTCCCACCGTGTAAAACTGGAGATCACTGCGGGCGAAGGAGGGACGGTCCTCGACAGGTACTGCGGACGAGTGCTGACACACGCCGAAAGAAGGCGGGCAGCTGTCTGGGGCTGGCGCAACCTCGGAAGCCAAGGTAGCACCCGCCCCATCCTCTCGAGACGATCCGGGAGACTCTGCTCCACGAACGAAACGGTGCCTACCGGTACGCCTGTCACGGTGAGCCCTCGGCGTGCGACCTCGATCCCTAGGCCCGTGAAAGCCTCCAGATCCCTGGACAGAAAGGACTCTGTCTGGTAGACGAGGCACTTGTGCGGCTGGGCTGCAAGGCCCATCTCGCCCAAGCGCCTCACGATCTCGGCAAAATGGTGCAGCACCCTGTCTGGGGGACCTAGCACGTACGTGTCATCGGCGTACGACCAGAGCTGGACATCCCCCTCCGCCAGAACCGGCTCCAAAGCAAGACGCTGTGTCAGAGCGTACAAGAAGGGGCTGAGAGGGTCTCCCTGGCGAGTGCCCCGCTCCGAGTGCATCGTGACCACTCCCGTGCCTGACCTGTAGTGGAGATCCGAGGGCGTCCCGTAGAAGAGGCCGATGAAGGGGATCAGACACTGAAACTCCGGACTGGCCTGCAGCGCCTGAAACATCCTGTCTCGGTGGAAAGAGTTAAAGGCATTCGCCACGTCTAGCTGCAGGACCACCCAGTCTGGGTGGTCAGCCAGAGCGCGGCGGACGCCTCTAACTACGACCTCTGTCCCGCACGTAACCCCCACCCCAAACTGCTGTGATGCCAAGAAGACCCTCGCCATCTGGTCACGTAGCTGGAGACAAACTGCCCGAGAAAGAATGCGGACCAAAACCTCGCCGATGGCAATCGGCCGAACATCCATGTTCGACTTCGCCAGAGCCACGAGGGTGGAGGACGCTAGCAAGGAGCGCGCAGCTGGAGCGCAACGGCCTCGGAGCCACTGCTGGTACACGGCCAGGAGGAAATGGAGACTCTGAGGGAAAGCTAGGAAAGTGTCTCGCAGGTGCTCAGCGACCCAACCGGACGGTCCTCCCGAAGAGCCCCGCGGAGCTGTGAAAATCGCGCGGCGTAAGTGATCCACCGAGAGCACGAGAGGGGACCCCTGGAAGCCAGACAGCCAAGCTGGGGTCGGCCTCTCCGCGTTGGGGTGCTTCGACTGCAGGCGCTGTATCGTCCCCTGTGTATCTGGGGCTGCCTCCGCGGACTCGAGAGCCGCGCACGCCCGTGAGGTCTCATTGCACGCTGCCAGACGAAGGCAACGTGCAATGCGGCGCTCATCTGCTGCAGAGGGATCGGTGGCGGTGCGTGACCGGTGACCTGTGCGGCGAGGAAGGGGTGTGCGACGGCCTAGTGCATCTGAGACTAGCTCAGCCCACTCACCTCGACCAAAGCGAGAGATGCGCGTTGCAATGGCAGCCGTGTGCGAGCGGTCGGGTGGCGTCGCTGGAACAAGGAAAAGAGTCGGCGCTGCAGCGAGGAGGAAGGTAGGGCCAGCAGCCTCCGGGTCCTGGGCAATGCGGACTAGGATCGCACTGAGGACGTCAAGATATCCTCCGCGGACCCTCTCCGGGACACGTCGGAGAGGGCGTGTATGGATACGCTCGGGCGAGAAGTACTCTGTCCAGTCCACCGAGTCGAGCGTCTGCCACTGTGCGTCGGTGAACTGCATCCCGGTCGCACGGGGCTGTGAGAGGGAAGGGATGATCGAGGCGGTATCATGGGCAGCCTGCGCCCTGCGAGCCGCGTCCGCAGGATGGCAGAAGGGAATGTGGTGCTGGAGCGCGCGTCGGTTCGCGAGAGAGCTCCTGCAGGTGGGGCAACTCACGACCTGGTCGGGTGATGTCGCCGTGTCGGCGGGGTCAATCGGGGCCGTGGCGTCGGAACTGGCTGTAGAGGGGACCCCGTGGGCGGCCTGAGCTCCGACAGGATCGCCTGGGATGAGGGGAGGAGACGACTCACCAGCCCCGCGCGGGGGGGGTGTCAGCGAAGATAGAGGTGGTGTCGCACAGGATAGGGCCGGGCCTCGTGCCGGCACCGGTGTTGAAGCTGGGGAGGGGGGACGTGGAGGTGAGCCTGAAGTGTGTGCCGTGGTGTGCTCCTGCCCCTCGGCGGGGTGCGGTTCAAGTGACGGCTCTGCTACCCCAGGCGGAGGGGTCTCGGTAGGGGCGGATGCCTCATCCCTACTGCTGGTGACCTCCTGCGCCACGGGCTGAACGGGGGGAGGCGCCACCCCGTCTAGGTGCGAGTGACACGGCCTCAGACCCCGGTCCGTCTCCATTGGGGTCGGGAGTGACGCGCCTGGCTGAGTGGCGGGGGGGATAAAAGAAGGGACAGACCGGGTGACCTCCGCATACGTCCGGGTCCGGTCCTGTGGGACTGGAAGGGTGGGGGCAGCCGGAGAGCTGCTCAGGCGGTGTATCGCCAGCAAATCTGAAATGCCAGCCCTCACCTCCTCTGGGGTCTCGAAGACCTGCCTGCCTGTAGGTGAGAGTAGGAGGGCTGGCAGGGTAGAGGGTGGAGTGGGGCGTGCTGGCTGAGCGGAGCTCGGGTGTGGACCCTGCCCTAGAAGGCCCCCTTGGCCCTCCCCAATCACCATGGGTTGCGGTAGGGGGTCGTCGACATGGAAGGGGTGGGAGGGATGGGAGGGGGAGTCGGTGGCGTCTGCCATGGGCGCATCCCTCAACCCGACGGCCCCCCTCCCAGTAGCGATCGCGGCCGCCGCCACCTGGGAGGGGGACACAGCACGGGAGGGGCAGAATGGGGGTGAGTGGGCTGGTCCGCTCCCATGGCCCTGTGGAGGTGCAGGAGCGGGGCGGGAGTGTAGGTTTGGTGGACGGGCTGTAGAGGTAGGGCCTGGTAATTGTTCAACGGGATGTGAGGTGGGGAGGGGCTCTTGGTGGGGGAGGGAGGGAGGGGGGAGTACGTGGGCTGACCCTCTGCCTCCTCTGCCCCTGTTCTTCCGCCGGCGGCCAACCTGGTTGTCCGCGCCTGTTTGTGAAGGAAGGGGGGGCTGTGGGGCCAAAGGGGTGGGTGGAGGGAGGATGGGTGGTTCGCCAGGCAGGGGGTGCTCTGTGTGCATCCCCACTCTCCTCGAAACATCCCCCTCCGTGGGAACAGATCGGGCAAGCTGTGTGTGGGGGGTGATGGCTGCCCAACGGGGCCACTCGTGGGGAACCCGGCCGGGAGAGGGGGTTGGAGGTGGGGGTCGAGGGGCTGGGCCAGTGTGGAGGTTAGAGCGAGGTACAAACGGTGGGGGGAGAGAGATTTGTGTGGGCTCTGTGGTGGCCTCTCCTGTGGGCCCCTCTACCCGGGTGCCGCCGCTCCCATGAGCCTGGGGCGCAAGCCCTTGCGGGTGGGTCTCGGCTGCCTGGGGGGGGTGGTGTGGGGAGGGCAGCCTGTTGGGTGGGCGTGTTGGGGCTGTGCGGCGACTCGGGTGGTTTGGGTGCCTGTAGCGTGTGGGAGAGGGATTTGGCCGCAGAGATGCTTCAACCTCCGAGATGTGTGTACTACCGGGTGGGGGGGGGCCTGGTGGAGGAGGGGGTAGTGGGCCGGTAAGGGGTGGCTGGGTGTTGGTAGGAGTCGGGGAGCATGGCTCCTCTAGGAAGACCAGAGCCCTGGCTGCTCCACGTGGTGCTCTAAGGAGCCCCTGAGGGTGGGGGCAGAGGTGTGCTGCCCTTGGGGGTGAAGGAAGGAGTGAGGGAAGGGGCGGGGAGGGGTGAGAGGTGAGAGAAGGGGTGCCCTCGGGTGACTCTGCTCTTGTCGCACCCGCGTGCTCTCCCGGTGGACCGCCTGCAACCGTGGGGTCAGGCGTTGGGGACGGAGAGGGGGGCTGGCCATGGAGCAGCGTGGGGGTCGGGGAGCACGGCTCCGCCAAGAAGGCCAGGGCCTTGGCTGCCCCCCTGGACACTACCGGGACCTGAGGGTGGGGGTGGGGAAGTGGTGCTCCTGGGGGCTGGTGGGCTGGAGGACGGGAGGTGAGGATGGGGGCTCCCTCGCGCGGCTCTGTCCTCAAGGTCTCCCCCAGCCCCTCCATCGGTCCTTCTGCTAGCATGGGGACGGGCATGGGGGGTAGAGGGGGAACCTCGACGTGAGGCTGCAGGGGGGCCGGGTCGGCCTCACCGTCAAGCGTGAGGTATTGGGCCAGTGGCCCGTCAATGTGCATCACATCCTCTCCCTCATCCTCCTCTATCGCTATCACATCCCCCTCTTCAGTGCCCACCCCGGTCGGGACCACCCTCCCCTCTCCTTCCCCTGTTGCCCCTATGTCCCCCAAGCCCACCCCGCCTGCTGCCGCTTTACTGCTAGCCCCTTTTGCAGTCTCTGCCGGCCCTGCCGGCCCTGCTGTGTGTTTCCCCGAGTTTGCTGCGGCCCCTGCCGCCCCTACTGGCCGTGCTATGGCCCTCCCTGCTGCTTCAGCTGCAGCCTCACCTTCTGCCTTTGAGGCCCCTGCCGTACCCTCTCTTGCTACAGCCGGGGCGGCACTCTCCCTCGCACCAGTCCCCGTTACCCCCTTCCCCGCTGCACCCGTAGCACCTCCCCCTATACCAGCCCCCGCTGTGGCCTCTGTCGCTCCTGCTGCAGTCCTTGCAGCCTCGACTGCTGCAGTCTGTAAAACCTCGCCTACCGTAATCTGCTCAGCCTCACCAGCCGCGATCCCTGTAGCCTCACGTGCTGCAGTCCCTGCAGCCTCACGTGCTGCAGTCCCTGCAGCCTCACCCGCTGCAGTCCCTGCGGCCTCACCTGCTGCAGTCTGTGCAGCCTCACCTGCTAGAATCTGCTCAACCTCACATGCTGCGGCCTCTGCAGCCTCACCTGCTGCGGCTATTTCAGCCTCACCTGCTGCGCTCCCTGCGGCCTCACCTGCCATGGTCCCGCCTGCAGCCTCATCCGCTGTGGTCCCTGCCGCCTCACCTGCTGCAGTCCCTGCGGCCTCACCTGTTGCAGTCCATGCGACCTCACCAGCTGTAGACTGTGCAGCCTCACCTGCTAGAGTCTGCCCAACCTTACATGATGCAGCCCTCGCAGCCTCACCTGCTGCGTCCGCCGCAGCCTCACCTGCTGTGGCCCCTGCAGTCCCGCCTGCTGCGCTCCCTGCAGCCTCGCCTGCTGCGCTCCCTGCAGCCTCGCTTGCTGCGCTCCCTGCGGCCTCACCTGCTGCGCTCTCTGCAGCCTCACCTGCTGCGCCCCCTACAGCCTCACCTGCTGCGCTCCCCGCAGCCTCACCTACTGCGCTCCCTGCGGCCTCACCTGCCATGGTCCCTCCTGCAGCCTCACCCGTTGTGATCCCTGCAGCCACACCTGCTGTGGTCTGTGCGGCCTCACCTGGTGCGGTCCCTATAGCCTCCTCTGCTGCGGTTCCCCCAGCCGACGCAGCAGCAGGTTCCGTGGCCCCTACTCCTGCAAAACCTGTCTCCATGGCCTCTGCCCTTTGCCTGGCCAGAGTCACGGTCCCTGCCGCCCCTTCCCGTGCAGCCCCTGCCGCCCTTTCCCGTGCAGCCGCTGCTGCCCCTTCCCTTGCAGCCTCTGCTGCCCTTTCCTCTGCAGCCTCTGCTGCCCCTTCCCCCACAACCCCCATTGCCCCTTCCCGTGCAGCCTTTGCTGCCCCATCCTCTGTAGCCTCTGCTGCTCCTTCACACACAAACTCACTTACCCCTTCCCGTGCAGTGTCAGCTGCAAGTTCCCCCCTGGCTCTGCCCTCTCCCGCTTCTATGTGCTTGGGGGTGCGGGTAGGATTAAGTGTTTTCACAAGTAATCTGGTTTGCGAATGGGAGGTAGCGAGTGAGTTGGAGGATCTCTCTACTGAGCATGCATGGGTGCCGCCCCCGCTGTCACCTGAAGGGGGGGTAGACTGGGATGGGGCAGCGGGGGTAGGGCGCGGTTTTGAGCGTGCTGGCTCCTCCTCGTGTATTTCCTCCAGTGGGGCTTGGCGTTCCTCTGTTCCATCCTCTTCAAAGGTACGCTTCTGGCCCCTAGGGTCAGATTGTGTGAGTGTTTTCGCTTGGTCAGGTGTGTGTTGTTTCTTCCTGACTGTTGAAGTGGGGGGAGTGGGAGAGTAGGGGGTGGCTCGGCTGCGGGACCTCCCAGATCGCCGAGGGGCTCCCGGGCCTGCCTTTCCCCCACTCGCGGGGTGCTGGGGCATTGTTACAGAGGCAGCATGCCTGGCGGTGGCGGTGTGAGTTGCTGGGGTTGGCTCAAGAGGGCGTCAAAGGGGGAAGGAACTCCCTGGCAGAGGCCGGGGTGCGGGGGGTTAGCTTGGGGAAAGGGGAAAAGGGTGGGGAAAGCGGTGCGCAGTGGGTGGAAGAGAGGGTAGAGGGGGCCTGACAGTTGGAGGGGATTGGGGCCCAAGGGGGGGGCGGGCTGGGGGCCGATTGAGAGGGGAAGTGTTGGCGGGCTGTAGTGGAGGTGGGGGGGCGGGGGTGGTGTAGCGGTGGGTGAGCAGGGTGTGGGGACAGGTGGTGGGCCAGAGGTGGGGAGGGCAGGGCAGAATTCCACGGGAGGTGGGGGTGGGCAGGTGGAGCCAGGTGGGAAAGGAAGGGTGGGGAACAGAGAGGAAGGGGCAAAGGGTAGTGGGTAGTCGAGTTGGCGTGAGCCTGGTAGCGGGTAATGAGAAGGTTGGGAGGCGGGGGGTGAGAACGTGGGAGGGCAGAGAGGGCACCGAAAGGAGGTGCTGTGGTAAATGCAGGATAGGATGCGGGGCCGGGAAACAGGGGACAGAGGGAATTGGGGAATCGATGAAGGGTGATAGCTGCGGATGGGCGAGCCCCAGGGGGGAGGAAATATGGAGGGTGTTGGAGAAGGGGGAGACTGGGGGGGGTTGAGGTAGGGTGTTGGAGGGCACAAGGGGCAGGAACAGGGGGTGCAAAAGTTGGCTGGGGGAGGGAGAGGCGGTCTGGTGCCGCGGAAAGGCGGAGGGAGGTTGGGGACGGCACAGCCCAGGGAGCAAAAGCAAGGGGTGTAGACCTTGGCTGGGGGTAGGAACGGCGGTGTGGAGTTAGGGAGAGGTAGAGGGAGGCTGGGGTAGGTGGCTGGATTGCGCAGGGAGCAGGGGCAGGGGGTGTAGAGATTGGATGGGGGTGGGAAAGGCGGCGTGGTGCCAGGTGGCGGCAGTTGGGTCACCGAAGGGCCTGGCAGGGCGGGATGCAGAGGTGCAGCCCACGCTGGATGCGGAAGTAGCTGGGGGGGAAAGGGAGGCTGGAGGGGGAAGTACGGCTCGTAGAGGTGTGGGGGGCAGAGTGGGAGTGGGGAAAGCAGGAAGGGGGGTGGAGGGACGTTGTGGACAGGGGAGTGGGGGAACATGCGGGTGATGATAGGGAGAAGCCGGGGGGGGGGGAGAAGGGGGAGGTGGTATGAAGTGGGCAAGGGTGACGCACGGGCAGAGCGCGGCGGTACTAAGGGCAGGGAGACGGGAGGCTGGGGGGAGAAAGGCCTGCTTGGGGGCGTGGTGGGGGATAAGGGGAGAGGGGCGGTAATGCTGGTGGGCAAAAGGGGAGGGTGTGGTGTAGTATGATGAAACAGAATGGGGGGGTGGCGGACTGGGTGGGGCCCTGGAGGGTTGGGAGAACAAGGTGTAAGCTGCCTTTCTGATTTTTCCTGGTTTTTTCGGATTTATATGAATTTCTTTTTCTTTTCTTTTTTCCTTGAAGTTGTTTCCTCTTATTTCCTACGGTTTCCAGAAACAGGGCGGCCTCTGCTAGCTAAGCGCCGTTAGGGAAAGAGGTTAGGTGGCGGGGTGGCTAAAGCGCGCGTGTGAGGGGGAAAGGGGCGGTGTGAGCAGGGAGGTGACTATGTGGGTGGCGACGGGGTAAAATTACGACGTGTGGGTGGCATGCACGAGTGCGCGACGAGGCACGGCAGGGTGGGAGTGAGCAAAAGGGGAGTGGGGCGGCTTGTGTGCCAAACGTGGGCGGCTAAAACGCTCTAGGCAGAAAACGCGCTTCGGGAGGCGCGCAAGGGGAGGGCTGCTTAATCGCTACGAACGTAGCAATTTCGCCTCCCTCCGCGCTGCCTTTCCCTGGCGGTAAGCGCCCCGTGCGCGGTTCCGTCTACGTCGCGGCTAGATTGAACAGGCGGGGAAAACGAGTGCATGACTAAACATGATAGGCGACGAGAAAGCGTGCTTGGAAACGCGCGGCTCTTCGAATTAGGGTTACGATAAAGAAGGGCGCACCGAAAGGGAAGGAAGAGTGCTAACTACGGGCGGAAGCTAAGCTCAGTGACTTCGAGAGAGGGAAACCGCGGGAAAAAACTCGGTAGCAGCTAATCGCTTCGAATAGAAAAGCCGTGAGCAGAAAAGAGCGGGGGGATAAGGGAGAGTGTCGAGAGAGGGGATGGGCGGGAACACCGTGTCTGGCGGAGTTGTGGTTGTGAGTCGCGCGCGCTGTTACACTCCGCGGGCGAACTTCGCGTCAGCGCCCCACCTCCCGTTACACCGGCTGCAGCGCGTCCGCAGCGATCCCGCGATGGCGGGGTCGAACAAACGGTTCCGTAACACCCCGCGAGTTCCGTTTCCGAGACTCCTGAGGGTCGCGCGCGAAACTCGCGACCCCCGTCCCGTCGAACTCGACAGTCGAAACTAAAAAACTAACCGTTGGAAACGCTTATAACTATAACATAAACAACTATCACAATCACTTTGTCCTTAAGCAACTCGAAATAGTAGGTTTAGGAGGCTCCTTAGTAGGCAGCCATGGCTAGGTAAGCTAGGTCAAGGTAAGAGCGCCGGTGGGCGAGAGCAGTACTGGGCTGGGTGACCTCCCGGGAAGTCCTCGTGTTGTACCCATTTATGCCCCTTGCTCGGCACGTGCCGGGGGAGGGGCAAGCGGGAAAAAGAAAGGACGATTTCAGCGCGTCCGATTTTTTCATTTTCGTTTTTTTTGCCCGAAACAACGACCCAGCGGGGTGGGGGGCCCCCGGGGAGGCTTGCCCGTGCGAAGAAACGCCCCGTGCGCACCACCGTTGGGCGGTTGGAAGCCGCACACGGTCGCGGGGGTGGAGAGCGGAAACGGGCAGCCGGGGGAGGGTGGGGGCGGTTGGATGGGACTGGGGTGTACGGGGGGCAGGGGAGTTGAGGGGGCAAGGGGAGGGGCAGCAACGGGCAGGGGCTGGGCCAGCTGAGGGCACGGAAAAGGGGCGGGCAGAGGGTGAGCAGAGGGGCGAGCGATGCAAGGGAGGCACCATAGGGGGGGAAACCAGTTGCACGGAGGTGGGAGGTGAGGGGCGTGCGAGGGGGTGGGAAAGGGGCAGGGAGGGGCAGAATGGGAGGATGTGGGTGGGGGGGTGGGGGAGGGGAGTGTGCGTGTGTGTGTGTGAGAAAGAGAGAGAGGGAAAGGGAGGGGGGGAGAGAAGGGTGGGAGGGGGGCTGGTGGTGGGGATGGGCTGATGGTGGTAAGAGGGCAGCAGGGATGGGGAGAAGGGAGCGTAACGAGGGGAGAGCAAAGGGCAGGGGGGGAGGAAGGGAGGGGCAGGGAGGGAAGAGGCTGAACGTACAAAGGGGGGGAAACGAGGGGCATGGATGGTAGGAAACAAGGGCAGGGGTGCGGGAAATCAAGGGCAGGGAGGGGAGAAGCAATGGGTGAGGGGAAAACAAGGGAGGGGCAGAGGGGGTGGGCAGGGAGGGAAGAAACGTGGGGCAGGGAGGGGAGAAGCCAAAGACAGGGGCATGGGCAGGCGGGGGCAGGGAGGGAGCAGAGGAGAGGCACGGAGAAAGAAAGGGAGGCGCGGGGAGGGGAGAAACCGGGCGTGGGGGGGGCGGAAAACGAGGGGCAGGGCGGGGAGGAGGGAGGGGCAGGG
Source organism: Closterium sp. NIES-65 (assembly GCA_948144175.1). NCBI lineage: Eukaryota > Viridiplantae > Streptophyta > Zygnematophyceae > Desmidiales > Closteriaceae > Closterium > Closterium sp. NIES-65. The sequence continues at coordinate 4,424 of CANXME010001481.1, read as the reverse complement.
AGGGGAGAAGCTGAGCACACAGAGGGGGGAAAGGTGGGGCAGGGAGGTAGGAAGCCAAGGGCAAGGGTGGGAGAGTGGGGGGGGCAGGGAGAGGGGGGAGGTGGGGGGCGGAGAAAGGCGGCGAGGGGCAGGGAGGGGAGAAACCAAGCATAGGGGGGCGAGATACGAGGGGCAGGGTGCGGATTGAGGAGGGGCAGGGAGTGGAGTGGGTCGGCGAGGGGAAGGAAGAGGCGTGCAGCAGAGGAGGGGAGGGGGGAGGAGAAGGTAAACGAGGGGAGCGCACGGGCGGGGAGGAGCGAATGGCGGGCGGTGGGAAACGGCGAGGGGGGCAGGGAGGGTCAAAAGAGGCGGCAAGGGAGCGGGCACGCGGAGGGTAGGGGCGGGGGGAGCGGATGGCATGAGGGGGCAGGGGGTGTGACTGTGAAGGGGGGACCCGGGCAAGGGGTGTGTACCGGTCGGGGCACGGGGTTGACGTGGTACGATCATACCTCGGCTACTACGCCGGATCCCATCAGAACTCCGAAGCTAAGCGCCGGTGGGCGAGAGCAGTTATTCATTAATAAGGGAAGAGCAAATACAAGCCGAATATAATGGTTTTTCCAAGACTAGGAAATTTCGACATAGCCTAAGCGCTATGAGGACGATTTATATATTTTGTAGGAAAAGGGGGAAAGAAAGGAAAGGAAGGAAAGATGAAGGAGTAAGAAGAAGTGGTAGGGAAAGGAAGAGGGTGGTAGGAAGAGAAGGGAAGGATAGAAGAAGGGAACAGAAAGAGGGAGGTGGGAAGAGAAGAGGAGAGAGAGAGAGAGACTAAGGAGAAGGAAGCACCAAAGGACCAAACACGGCAGCAACCCGCACGACCGCACGGGCACAGCGTTTCAAGCACAGCCACTATTGTTTTTTACACATATGCATCATATATATACTGCATATCAGCCACACTCTCGAAGCACCCTGTGACGTGGTGCCAAGTTCCCTGCCCCGCACCCAGTGGGACTGGTGCGGGCATCCACCCGTCGTCGGACCTCCCTAACTGCCGCACCGCATGCTGGATCATGCATTGAGCCTGCGCGCGCTGCAGTGCAACGGAGAGGCGTGTAGTGAGTCCTGCCTCAAATATCCGTGCCGATCCGTCATCCCCCCCACCTCTATCCCTCCTCCGCTGTGCTATCCTCTTTGCGCAGAGCCCCAGAAACTGACGCAGCGGCTCACTCAGAAGGCCAAAGGTCTCCGCCACGCACGCGTAAAAGTGTGGTGCCGGCTGCAGCCCCTCTAAGTGCGGCCCCCAGTGACGCAGCTTCTCCTGCACCCGCCTAGCTGCTGCCACTCCAATCTGTGTGGGGGTCGCCCGTCTCAGCTGCACGTTCCCCTCCCGCTGTGGATCCGCTATGGAGACATCCACAAGAACCATCAGACCCTGGCCAACGTCGCGGCAGGTGAGGTCTGGAATGCGGGAGGCGGTGCCTACACGGCCTGTGCGTCCGACTGGTCCCTGCTGTTGCGCTGGCTGCTGCCCTGTCTGGTCCCTTGGTGCCCCCTCTCCGATCGTCTCTCTCCCCCTCTCCTCTCCTCCATCCACCTGTCCTCTCCCCTCCCCCTCCCTACCCTCCCCCAAACCTCCCGACCCCCCTGCTCCATCCCCTGCTGCCTCTCTCACTCCCTGGCCCTCCCCTCCCAATCCCGCTGCCCCTCCTGTACCTCCGTCCGCTCTCTGCTGCTCCCGCCCCTGCCCCGCCCCCGAGGCCGAACCTGGAGGCGCGGCGCCCTGGGCCCGCGGCCTCCACTGGCTCTCCTGCTGCTGCCTGTGCCGTCCCCCCTCCCCGTCCTGGCCCGTCTGCTCCCCCTGCCGTCCCCTCTGCCCACCTGTCCCTCGCTCCACCTGACCCCGCAGCTGGTGCCGTCCCCACTGTCCCCCGCCACCCGGCTGTCCCGCCTCGCCTCTCCGCTCCCCCGGTCCCTCAGCCCGTGTCCCCTCTCCCACCACTGGCTGTCCCAGTAGTCTCGCTCGAGCCGCCTCCAACTGTGTGAACAGCGTAGAGTCCTCCACCTTTACCGCGAAGCCCGCCTCGACCGCAAAGTCTCGAAGCATGTACTTCACCGTGTCGTGGATGGTAGTGGCGACCCCGTAACGCGGGCACCGAACCGCGTGATGAGGCACCGTCATGTCGTCAATCGCCTGTCCGCAGGAGCACTGACCTGCAAGGGCTAACTGGGGGATAGGGAGACCAAGACGAGAAGATGAAGCCGCCTGCCACAGCGCCTCCGGGATGCGCAGTGGGTCGGCGTACGGCACCGACGTCAACCACGCTCCTGCACCTCCGCCCTGAAGGGAAGTCAAACGGGCAAGGTGCAAGGGAGAGGTGTGACGGGCACGCACGGCCTCCAAGGCATGCGCCTCCAGAAGACGGCTCGCTCCTGCAAAAAGGGAATCGGGGGAGGCAGAAGCGCAAGAGGGCCAGGGGGGAAGGAGAGAGAGAACGTCAGGAGGGAGACCCTCTAGCGCCGTCTGCAGAGCCCGGTCGATCTGCTCTGGCTCACCTGAAGCGAAGCTCTGCCGAAACACCTCGCCACACGCAGGGAGAGAACAGAGAATGGGTGCACACTGCACCCAGGAGCACACGAAACTCACCGGGGCCATGCGCGCCATGCGACGAATGCCGAAACCCCCGAGACGGATGGGGAGGAAGATCTGGTCTAGGGCGGCCTCTCGGACGTCCTCGCGACAAGCCCAGGTCCCTGAAGCTAAAAGCTGCTGAAAAGTCTCTCCCAGGCGTGCGTCCCACCGTGTAAAACTGGAGATCACTGCGGGCGAAGGAGGGACGGTCCTCGACAGGTACTGCGGACGAGTGCTGACACACGCCGAAAGAAGGCGGGCAGCTGTCTGGGGCTGGCGCAACCTCGGAAGCCAAGGTAGCACCCGCCCCATCCTCTCGAGACGATCCGGGAGACTCTGCTCCACGAACGAAACGGTGCCTACCGGTACGCCTGTCACGGTGAGCCCTCGGCGTGCGACCTCGATCCCTAGGCCCGTGAAAGCCTCCAGATCCCTGGACAGAAAGGACTCTGTCTGGTAGACGAGGCACTTGTGCGGCTGGGCTGCAAGGCCCATCTCGCCCAAGCGCCTCACGATCTCGGCAAAATGGTGCAGCACCCTGTCTGGGGGACCTAGCACGTACGTGTCATCGGCGTACGACCAGAGCTGGACATCCCCCTCCGCCAGAACCGGCTCCAAAGCAAGACGCTGTGTCAGAGCGTACAAGAAGGGGCTGAGAGGGTCTCCCTGGCGAGTGCCCCGCTCCGAGTGCATCGTGACCACTCCCGTGCCTGACCTGTAGTGGAGATCCGAGGGCGTCCCGTAGAAGAGGCCGATGAAGGGGATCAGACACTGAAACTCCGGACTGGCCTGCAGCGCCTGAAACATCCTGTCTCGGTGGAAAGAGTTAAAGGCATTCGCCACGTCTAGCTGCAGGACCACCCAGTCTGGGTGGTCAGCCAGAGCGCGGCGGACGCCTCTAACTACGACCTCTGTCCCGCACGTAACCCCCACCCCAAACTGCTGTGATGCCAAGAAGACCCTCGCCATCTGGTCACGTAGCTGGAGACAAACTGCCCGAGAAAGAATGCGGACCAAAACCTCGCCGATGGCAATCGGCCGAACATCCATGTTCGACTTCGCCAGAGCCACGAGGGTGGAGGACGCTAGCAAGGAGCGCGCAGCTGGAGCGCAACGGCCTCGGAGCCACTGCTGGTACACGGCCAGGAGGAAATGGAGACTCTGAGGGAAAGCTAGGAAAGTGTCTCGCAGGTGCTCAGCGACCCAACCGGACGGTCCTCCCGAAGAGCCCCGCGGAGCTGTGAAAATCGCGCGGCGTAAGTGATCCACCGAGAGCACGAGAGGGGACCCCTGGAAGCCAGACAGCCAAGCTGGGGTCGGCCTCTCCGCGTTGGGGTGCTTCGACTGCAGGCGCTGTATCGTCCCCTGTGTATCTGGGGCTGCCTCCGCGGACTCGAGAGCCGCGCACGCCCGTGAGGTCTCATTGCACGCTGCCAGACGAAGGCAACGTGCAATGCGGCGCTCATCTGCTGCAGAGGGATCGGTGGCGGTGCTGTGACCGGTGACCTGTGCGGCGAGGAAGGGGTGTGCGACGGCCTAGTGCATCTGAGACTAGCTCAGCCCACTCACCTCGACCAAAGCGAGAGATGCGCGTTGCAATGGCAGCCGTGTGCGAAGCGGTCGGGTGGCGTCGCTGGAACAAGGAAAAGAGTCGGCGCTGCAGCGAGGAGGAAGGTAGGGCCAGCAGCCTCCGGGTCCTGGGCAATGCGGACTAGGATCGCACTGAGGACGTCAAGATATCCTCCGCGGACCCTCTGTCCGGGGACACGTCGGAGAGCCGGGCTGCATGGATAGGCGTCTCGGGCGAGAA
>CANXME010001480.1:0-30190 GCA_948144175.1 Closterium sp. NIES-65 | reverse complement strand
GTAGCACTAGTGGAGCTGCTGGATCCGAGGGAGGAGAGCAGCAGCAGGGGAAAACTAAGAAGCCGAAGGGTGTTATTATGAAGGGATGGGAGACACCCGTCTCCAGGCCAGGACGTACCCGTATGGCTACTAAGAAGCTGACTGCAGGAGCTGATGTAGCGGAGCAGCAGCTTGGGACCAAGGAGGCATTGCTGATTCTACCGCATGGCTATGACCCGGATGAGGAGGATCAACCTGCGTACTGTTTTCTTGCCCCTGCACCAAAGGAACCAGCTAGCATGGAGGAGGCATTAGCTGGACCAGATAGGGACAAATGGCTAGCTTCCAGGGATGCTGAGTACCAGAGCCTGCTGGAGAATGGGACTTGGGAACTAGTGGTGCTGCCTGAGGGAAAGAAAGCGGTACAATGCAAGTGGGTGCTAAGGATCAAGACTGACGACAAGGGGCAGGTCACCATCTACAATAGTAGGTTGGTGGCTAAGGGGTTTATGCAGAAGGAGAAGCGGGACTTCAATGAGATCTTTGCTCCCACTGCCAAACCTCCTACCCTTCGTGTCTTGTTGGCAGATGCAGCCGTTAGTGGGAAGTTCATTATCCAGATGGACATATCAACGGCATTTCTCAACGGGATTTTAGAGGAGGAGGTGTTCATGACGCAGCCACCTGGGTATGAGGATGGTACGGGCAGGGTGTGCAAGCTGAAAAAGTCCATCTACGGCTTGAAGCAGGCGCCACGCTGCTGGTACCAGAAGTTGGCAGCTGTTTTAGAGGAGATGGGATTCAGGACCAGCAGCTGTGATGAGAGCCTCTTTCTCAAGGGGGAGGGGGAGAAGCTGGTGCTGTTTCTGGTCTATGTGGACGACATTCTTCTCTTTAGCAGCAGCATGAAGGAGATCCAGAAGGTGCAGCAGCAGCTGATGGAGAACTTCAAGTGCAAGAACCTTGGGGAGGTAAAGTACTACCTCGGGATGCACGTGGAGAGGGATCTGGATCACAGGTGGTTGAAGCTGCACCAGGAGAAGTTCATCAAGGAGCTTGGGGAGAAGTACGGAATTGAGAATGAGCGCAAGGTTGCAACTCCCCTGCCAGCAGAATTCAAGCTTGTGAAAGCTGCAGAGGATGAAGGGGTTGAAGCCGAGGAGCAGCAGCAATTTCAGTCCTTGGTGGGCAGCCTCTTGTATGCAGCAGTTCACACGAGACCCGACATCTCTTTCTCGGTTGGGCAGCTGGCTAGGGTAGTGCAGAATCCATCAGAGGAGCAGGTGGATGCAACTGAGCGTGTGGTGAAGTATCTGAACTCTCACCCAAGCATTGGAGTTCAATACTCCGCATCTGCACAGGTGAAGCAGAAAGGGTTGAGGTGCTGAAAGAGAAGGGGGAGAGGCTTGGAGAAGGCAAGCTTTTTCTCACTTGCTTTACTGATGCTACGTGGGCCTCTGAGAAGGAGGATTCCTCATCTGTGGAGGATACATCTGCGTAGTTGGGGGAGGACCGGTTAGTTGGAGGTCAAAGAAGCAGACGGAGACAGCACTCTCTTCCGTGGAATCAGAGTACATGGCGATGTTCCATGGGGTGAAGGAGGTGATTTGGCTGAGGAGGCTGTTGGAGGAGATTGGCCAGGAGCAAAAGGTTGCTACGCCGCTGTTTTGTGATAGCAAGGGAGCTCTTGGGATGGCCAGGAACGCTGTGCTTCATGGGCTGAATAAGCACATGCGTATCAAGTGGCACTGGCTGCGTAAGGAGGTGAAGAGGGGGACGGTGAATCCGATCTACATCAAGACTCACCAGCAGCCAGCAGACTTCCTCACCAAGAGGCTTGCGGATGAGTCTCATTGGCGTTGTGTGCGCATGAGTGGAATGAGCATGAACTAGTATGGAATGATGTGGATGCAGCCGGCAGGCTGAGGGGGAGTGTGTTGGGTGCAAATTCACATTGCACGACATCCTGCCGTCTGAGTGTGCGAATGCATTTGCGTGTGAATGGTATGTTTGTGTGTTTGTTTGCTTTCGAAAAATTTCGCTTGAAGCATTTGCAGGTACTCGCACAATGTGCGCTTCGGCATAACATTGTACGCGCTATGAACAGTACAAGCAGAAAGGACGAGCTCGCAAAGGAACCCAAGATGGAAGCTTTGCGGTTCAACTTACTTGATTGCGCAGATTCAGTTCTATCCAACTCGAAATTGTACTGTTTTGTTTGGTTGACTATAGTGTAGCAAGGCAGGCACTATAGGGGTACAATTTAGGTGAAGGTTGGATGTTGTTTGTCTGTATCTGCATGCTACAGGGCCAGGGGAAACCAGCGGAACCAGCATTTGGCTGGTTGGGCAAAGACAAAACAGGTTCTGTTTTTAGGACCTGAACCTGGTTGTTGTTTTCCCAGGTTGGAAACACAGAACCAGAGGTTGTTCACCAACCTATCACCTGCTATTTTGTCCAGCCAGGTTGGTTCTGTTGCTTGGAATTATTTGGGATCATCCCTGGTTGTTTCCAGGTTGATTCCCAAGGTCCTTGCTAGCTAGAGCTATTTATTCCTTCTCTGTTTGTACCTGAAAATAGTGAAATTGATTCAAGCGAATTCCTTCCTTGCTGGAATTTCTTTTCTACGCGGTGCGACGGTGGAATGCTACCCGAGTCAACGCTAGTACGCTTGCAACTCCACCGCTAGGCTAACGCTGTTCGAGCCATAACTTCGTAATGGCAGAACTTTGCGCGAGGCAACTTGGCTTATTTTAAAGCTCTTAGAGTGAGCTTCGATATAGGAAATTCTCAGCTTAATCCGATCGACGGTCTGCACGATACGCTGCGCGACGTTCAAGGTACTCTTGCTGTTTTGACTAAGTCCCTCTTGATCCCTCTCTCTACAAACTCGGACCCGAGGATAGGGGCTGGTCTTGTACCAGGCACCCAAGGACCCTTGGAGGTGACCCCGAGGAGAGGTTTTAAGTGTCATAAAGTCTTAATAGCTTGAGTTTATTAGGCCCTTACACCAACACCCCATCCGTGCTAGTGCTCACCCCAGCCTTGCCAAGCTTACGGAGGGAGATGAGGTTGGCCTTGAGTTCAGGAACAAGGAGAACGTCGTGCAGCACCATCGGCTTGCCATCCGCTCCCTTAAACGCAGCTCGTCCCGCACCAGCCACCTTCAGCGCGTATCCACAGACGGAGCACAGCTCGTTGATTGGTGCAGCGCGTACGTGGTCCAGCAGGTCCTTGCGCGGCGTCATTGTCCAAGCAGCGCACGTGTCCAACACCCAATAATCCAGGCGGTGCAGCTCTGCTCCAACCTTAGCAGAGGCGTCTTCTTGCTCCCCCTGTTTCCAATATGGAAGAACTGGCCCGCGGTGCACTCCTTCTTCTTCTTTTCCGCACCGCCGTTGCTCTTCGGGTTGTTATGGGACGAATCGGCGACCATGCTCGCACTGTTTTTCTGGTTCCTCCGCACGCCGCCATCCTGGTGACGATTCTGGGGGGTCCATCCATCGGGTTTCTTATAGCACAAAAACCAGGGGTGCCCCTCCTTCTCACAATACCAGCAACTCACTTTCATTTTGCCACCAGTACCCGACTTGCCCCTTCGTCCAGATTTCGCATCGCGACCCCAACCGGTACCTCCTTGTTGGTCGTTGGAGTCGTCGTCCTTCTTTGCACCGCGTCCAGCACCACCGAAGCCACATCATCTGCCATGTCGGCTTCCTTGCATCCCATAGCCGCTGCTGCCGTCGTCTCCACCCGTCAGTTGGCGGCGACAGAAGTCCTCCTCCAGAATCTTTGTCCGCACCCACTCGAGTGTCCATGAGCTCTCGTTCTGCGGCAGGTTCAATCCGCTCGTGAATAGAAGCCACGATTCCGGCACCAGCGAGAGCATCTTCAGGCTTTTGGTCTGCTCCGGGTAGGTGATTCCCGCGGTCGCCAACTTCGCGTAGAGGTCGCGCAATCTGTTCAGGACAGGTTGCACAGGCTCTCCCTCGCTTAGGCGCAACGCGGACAGCTCCCTCTCCAGCATCAACGTTGCAACAACGGAGGTCGGGAAGTGCAGTTCTTCAGCACCACCTTGACCAGCGAGCCCTGGCTTGTTCGCGCTCCCCATGGCGCTGAAACACCAGGATCATGGCTGCCGCTACGATCTTGGGCTGAAGATTCACCAGCTCCCGTCGAGGTGTTGCCCGCCATAGCTACGTATATCGAGGACCACTAAAACGCAGCTCTGATACCAGCTTGTTGGTGTAAGGGCCTAATAAACTCAAGCTATTAAGACTTAATCACATTTAAAACCTCTCCTCGGGGTCACCTCCAAGGGTCCTTGGGTGCCTGGTACAAGACCAGCCCCTATCCTCGGGTCCGAGTTTGTAGAGAGAGGGATCAAGAGGGACTTAGTCAAAACAGCAAGAGTACCTTGAACGTCGCGCAGCGTATCGTGCAGACCGTCGACCAGATTAAGCTGAGAATTTCCTATATCGAAGCTCGTTCCAAGAGCTTTAAAATGTACCAAATTGCCTCGCGAAAAGTTTTGCCATTACGAAGTTATGGCTTGGACTGCGTTTGCCTAGCGTTGGAGTGCTAGCGTACTAGCGTTGATTCGGGTAGCATTCCGCCGTCGCACCACGTAGAAACGAAATTCCAGCAAAGAAGGAATTCGCTTGAATCAATTTCACTATATTCAGGTACAAACAGAGAAGGAATATATAGCTCTAGCTAGCAAGGACCTTGGGAATCAAACAGGGAACAACCATGGATGATCCAAACTAACTCCAAGCAACAGAACCAACCTGGATGGACAAAATAGCAGGTGGTAGGTTGGTAAACAACATCTGGTTCTGTTTTTCCAACCTGGGAAAACAACAACCAGGTTCAGGTCCTAAAAACAGAACCTGTTTTGTTTTTGCCCAACCAGCCAAATGCTGGTTCCGCTGGTTTCCCCTGGCCCTGTAGCAAGCAGATACAGACAAACAACATCCAACCTTCACCTAAATTGTACCTCTATAGTGCGTGCCTTGCTACACCATAGTCAACCAAACAAAACAGTACAATTTCGAGTTGGATAGAACTGAATCTGCGCAATCAAGTAAGTTGAACCGCAAAGCTTCCATATTGGGTTCCTTTGCAAGCTCGTCCTTTCTGCTTGTACTGTTCATAGCGCGTACAATGTTGTGCCGAAGCGCATATTGCACGAGTACCTGCAAATGCATCAAGCGAAAACTGTGAAAGCAAACAAACACACGAACATTTGATTCATACCCAAATGCATTCGCACACACATACTCGTACAAACAGACGGCAGGATGTAGTGCAATGTGAATTTGCCTCCAACAGAGACGCAGGACGAGAAACTCTGTCCCCAACCGCTCGCGGAGCTGGAGACGAGTAGTGCGGATCGAAGGGATCAAAACATCAGGGACCTCACCCTTGGTGCGCAAGGGGAAGACCGTGGTGTAACGCTTGTAGTCGTCGACGATCAGCAGAAGTACCGCTCGTGGCCCTGTCCACGAACGCGGGCTAGGCCCGACACGTCTAGGTGGAGAGTCTGCAAGGGAGCCTCTGTGAGAGGGAACGAGGAGGAGTGAGGAGCGGAGCGCTGCCGCCCCTCGACACAGGGAAGACAGGGAGGAGCAGGCGAGGGTGAGAGGGGAGGGAGAACCCTGGGAAGACCTGACACAAGGACACGGCGGTGCATGCTACGAAGGCGCTGCACCGAAGGGTGACCAAGGCGGTGGTGCCAAAGGAGGGTCTGGTGCGACAAGGCGCGACACGAGCAGGGGGCCGACAACTGACCTGACGCAGACGCAGCTACTTGTGGGGACTCAGTGGTCAGTGTGTACAGGCCTGACCCCGCTGCCGAGTGAAGGTAGCCAGGTGACGACCCGTCTGAGCACATGTGCAGTGTGTCAGACGCTTGTAGGCAGGGGTGCACTGGTGAACACCCGCGTCCTGGAGTGCAGAACCTGCTACCAAGTTCGTAGAGAACTAGGGAAAGTTAGGAGAGAACTAGGGACAGTGTTCCGGACGGGACAGCAGGACAATGGAGGATAGTGCTGGAGGTCGCACGGACTGGACCCCCAAAGGGTCTGCAGAGAGACTCCAACCGGCCAACTGAGGGGCGTGAGGGTGGTGTTGTCGCGAAAGAAGGAGCGAGAAGCACCGGGGTCAAGTGTGAAGGTGTACAAGGTCTCAGCAGGCGCAGTACCTGAGAGAGCAGACTTACCAGCTCCTGGAGCAGCAGCTTCACTAGCACCTAGAGCAGGAGACGCACGAGCACCTAGAGCAGCAGCCTCACCAGCACCTAGATCAGTAGGCTCTATACCTGGGTCAGGCGGTACACACAGGTAAAAGGCACGGTCAGCACTAGTAGGCAATACATACATGGCAGTGAGAATAGCATCATAGTCAAGAGCAAAGATATCTACCCCTTATCCAAGCAGCTCCAGCCAGGTGGGGAGCTCAGCCTCGTCGCCAAACTCGGTACGCCAAGCGTCGCTCTGACAGGCAAAGCAGCGGAACTGTGTGTGACTAAGCGTCCCGCAAGCCTAACCAGTCCGATCATCTATGCGAATCACGTACGAGCATCCAACGGTACTCAAAGACCTTCTACTCTAAGCGTACCACTCACGAAGCTGCTGGGGCGTGAGAGACTCGCGCGGACATCGCTGGAGCTGTATCTGGCCACCGCCAGTAGCAGCAGTAGCAGTAGTAGCCGCAGTAGTAGCAGTAACAGCAGTAGTAGCAGTAGCAGCGCGGCCACCCCTACAACCCTAACTAGCGTACCACTTACGAAGCTGCTGGGGCGTGAGGGACTCACGCGGACGTCGCTGGAGCTGCATCTGGCCAACGCCAGTAGCAGTAGAAGCAGCAGCAGCGCGGGCAGGGCAGGCGCGGCAGACAAGCAGGCAGGCAGGTGCTCATCAGTGGTGGGAAGGGCCGGCGCTGGGCGGGTGGCGGCAGGGTAGGCGCACGACGGCGGCGACGGCGGGGCCGTAGCAGCAGGTGCAGAGTAGGGCCGCAGCAGCTGCAGGGTAGGGCCGTGTCAGCGGCAGGTTGGGGCCGCGTCAGCTGCAGGGCTGGCGGGGCCGCGTCGGCGTCCGGGCGGGGCAGCGTCGGCGGCAGGGCGGGGCCGCGTTGGCTGTAGGGGGCGGCCGCATCGGAGGCAGGGCACGGCCACGTCGGAGGCAGGGCGGGGCCGCGCCGGCTGTAGGGCGCGGCCGCGTCAGAGGCAGGGCGCGGCCGCGTCAAAGGCAGGGCGCGGCCACGTCAGAGATAGGGCGGGGCCGCGTGATGCAGGGCGCGGCCACGTCAGAGGCAGGGCGCGGCCGCGTCAGAGGCAGGGCGCGGCCGCGTCAGAGGCAGGGCGCGGCCGCGTAGAAGGCAGGGCGCGGCCGCGTCGAAGGCAGGGCGCGGCCGCGTCAAAGGCCGGGAGCGGCCGTGTCAGAGGCAGGGCAGGGCCGCGTCGGCTGCAGGGCGCGGCCGCGTCGAAGGCAGAGCGGGGTCGCGTCGAAGGCAGGGCGCGGCCGCGTCAGAGGCTGGGCGCGGCCGCGTCAGAGGCAGGGCGGGGCCGCGTTCTGGCCTGACGGGCCTGCAGGGGCGGCTCGTGGGCCTGACGGGCCTGCAAGGGCGGCTCGTGGGCCTAACGGGCCTGTAGAGGCGGCGCGTGGGCCTTACGAGCCTGCAGAGGCGGCGCGCGGGCCTTACAAGCCTGCAGCAGCGGCGTGTGGGCCTTACGAGCCTGCAGGGGCGGCACGTGGGCCTTACGAGCCTGCAGCGGCGGCGCGCTGGCCTAGGGCAGATGGAGACAGCACAAGGGCTGCAGGACGGCGCGCGCAGCGCAGCACGTCACAAGGCAGGGCAGGCACAGGACAACACGTGGGGTAGCGCGGTAACTGCAACGGTAGGTGGGCCCGAAAAAAAACAGTCCTACGGACCTAGTGCTCTGAAACCATGTTAGAATCTAGCACCAGGAATGAATCATGTATGGAAGAGTTGGGTACAAGTATAAAACCCTAAAAAGGGTTGTACCCCATATTGGCTACCTCACTACACCTTACACATATATAACACGCATATACTTCGACACCCGCCCGCCGTCGCGTGTGTCGTCGCAAAGAGCCCTCCACCATTTTGTAGAGGAGACCGACGTCGTCCGTCGACCTCGGCATGCAAGCTGCGCGCAGACGCTGTCGACCGCTGCACTCGCGTCTGACTATTGTCAACGTCACCGTCAACTACACGGTCGACCATGGCGATTAAAACGGCTGCCGACCTACAAACAACTTAGTAGGTGCAAAATTCGGCTCCTATCTGAAGGTAATCCCTAGTCGCGCCCCGTGTGCCTGCCCTCCAGTCGCGTCCCCTGCCATTAGCGGCCCGTCGCGCCCTCTTAAGGCCCCTTCGCGGCCCCTCTCACGGCCCATCACAGCCCATTCGCGGCTCCCTCGCAACCCCTCCGCGGCCCTTCGCGGCCCCTCTCACGGCCCTTCGCGGCCCCTCGCGGCCCCTTCGCCGCTCTTCGCGGCCCCTCGCGGCCCCTACGCGGCCCCTCGCAGCCCCTACTTGGCCCCATTGCCGCCCTTCGGGCCCCTTTACGGCCCCTCGTGGCCACTTCTCGGCCCCTTCGCCGCCCTTAGCGGCCCCTTTGCAGCTCCTCCGCGGCCCTTCGCGGCCCTTCGCGGCTCCTTCGCAGCTCATCGCAGCCCCTTCGCGACCCCTCCCCAGCTCTTCATGGCCCTGCCGCCCCGCCGTCGCCGCCCCAGCAGCAGCTGCCGTCGCGCCTGCTGCCGTCGCTGCTTCTTCTACATCCGGTCGCCGCAGCCGCCGCTGCTGCCGTGACAGCCGCCGCCGCTCCTGCTGAGACAACCGCCGCCGCCGCTGCCGTGACAGCCGCCGCCGCCGAGGCGCGGCACTCCTCTGCCGCCCTTTAGCGGCCTTGTCCCTGCCGGCGCGCCTCGGCCCTGCCCCACCGCTTGCGGACCTCTACCCACCCGCCCCTGGTAAGAGCACCGCCGAGCCGTGCCTCTCCTGCTGAGCTGCTCCTAGCCTGCTGCTGCCACTACTAGCCTGCTGCTCCTGTTGCTAGCCTGCTGTTGCTAGTGTCATGGCTACCCCTAGTGTTGTCACCTTTGATGCTGAGGGTCGGGCTGTCGACTTTGAGGTTTGGGTCGATGATCTGCAGCCTTTCCTACAATGCGATAGAAAAGATGGTCTCTTACTGTTTAATCTCACGTCTGGCGCCTCTGCTGCCCCTGCTGCCGATGCTGACAGTACTGTTCGCTCACAGTGGGCCACACACGATGCTGCTGCCCGTCTTGCTGTGCGTAGTCACCTGCTGTCCACTGAGCGCGCGCACTTTAGTCAGTACAAGAGTGCTAAGACTTTGTACGACGATGTAGTTGCATGCTACTCTTCCCCTGCCACTGCTGCCCTTAGCCGCCACTGCTGCCCTTAGCCGCCTCATGCTGCCGTACCTGTTTCCTGACCTCGCCGCCTTTCCCACAGTCGCTGACCTCATTACGCACCTCCGCACTAGTGATACTGGCTACCGCGCTACGCTTCCTGCTGAGTTCTGCGCCAAGAACTCCCCCCCCCATGTACCTCACCCTCTATTAGATAGTTACCCGGCTCCCTGACTCCCTTCGCTCGGTCAGGGACCACTTCCTCGCTGTTTGCCCCACCACACTCACCGTTGACCTCCTCGAGGAGCGCCTCCTGGCAGCTGAGGAGAGTATTGTCGCTGTAGGAGCCTCTCGAGGTGACCCTCGTACCCCCTTCTTTGAGGGGTGCTCCCCTTCCCCCCTTTTGCCCTCTTTTGCCTCTGCTGCTGCCGTCGAGCTCGTTGGCACCGAGCCGGTCGGCGCTGCGTCTGCCCCTAGCGGGAGACGCCGCAACGGCAAGGACAAGGGGGGTCAGGGCGCTGGAGGAGCTGGTGTTGGTGTAAGGGCCTAATAAACTCAAGCTATTAAGACTTTATCAAACTTAAAATCTCTCCTCTGGGTCACCTCCAAGGGTCCTTGGGTGCCTGGTACAAGACCAGCCCCTATCCTCGGGTCCGAGTTTGTAGAGAGAGGGATCAAGAGGGACTTAGTCAAAACAGCAAGAGTACCTTGAACGTCGCGCACCGTATTGTGCAGACCGTTGATAGGATTAAGCTGAAAATTTACTATATCAAAGCTTGCTCCAAGAGCTTTAAAATGTACCAAATTGCCTCGCGAAAACAGCAGGTGGTAGGTTGGTGAACAACCTCTGGTTCTATGTTTCCAACCTGGGAAAACAACAACCAGGTTCAGGTCCTAAAAATAGAACCTGTTTTGTCTTTGCCCAACCAGCCAAATGCTGGTTCCGCTGGTTTCCCCTGGCCCTGTAGCATGCAGATACAGACAAACAACATCCAACCTTCACCTAAATTGTACCCCTATAGTGCCTGCCTTGCTAGACTATAGTCAACCAAACAAAACAGTACAATTTCGAGTTGGATACAACTGAATCTGCGCAATCAAGTAAGCCAAACCGCAAAGCTTCCATCTTGGGTTCCTTTGCGAGCTCGTCCTTTCTACTTGTACTGTTCATAGCGCGTACAATGTTATGCCGAAGCGCTCAATGCGCGAGTACCTGCAAATGCTTCAAGCGAAAATTGCGAAAGCAAACAAACACACGAAAAATTCCATTCATACCCAAATGCATTCGCACACGCATACTCGTACAAACAGACGGCAGGATGTCGTGCAATGTGAATTTGCACCCAACACACTCTCCCTCAGCCTGCCGGCTGCATCCTCATCATTCCATACTAGTTCATACTCATTCCACTCATGCGCACACAACGCCAATGAGGCTCATCCGCAAGCCTCTTGGTGAGGAAGTCTGCTGGCTGCTGGTGAGTCTTGATGTATATCGGATTCACCGTCCCCCTCTTCACCTCCTTACGTAGCCAGTGTCACTTGATACGCATGTGCTTATTGAGCCCATGAAGCACAGCGTTCCTGGCCATCCCAAGAGCCCCCTTGCTATCACAAAACAGCAGCGTAGCAACCTTTTGCTCCTGGCCAATCTCCTCCAACAGCCTCCTCAGCCAAATCACCTCCTTCACCCCATGAAACATTGCCATGTACTCTGACTCCACGGAAGAGAGTGCTGTCTCCGTCTGCTTCTTTGACCTCCAACTAACCGGTCCTCCTCCAACTACACAGATGTATCCTCCCACAGATGAGGAATCCTCCTTCTCAGAGGCCCACGTAGCATCGGTAAAGCAAGTAAGAAAGAGCTTGCCTTCTCCAAGCCTCTCCCCCTTCTCTTTCAGCACCTCAACCCCTTTCTGCTTCACCTGTGCAGATGCAGAGTATTGAACTCCAATGCTTGGGTGAGAGTTCAGATACTTCACCACACGCTCAGCTGCATCCACCTGCTCCTCTGATGGATTCTGCACCACCCTGGCCAGCTGCCCAACCGAGAAAGAGATGTCGGGCCTCGTGTGAACTGCTGCATACAAGAGGCTGCCCACCAAGGACTGAAATTGCTGCTGCTCCTTGGGTTCAACCCCTTCATCCTCTGCAGCTTTCACAAGCTTGAATTCTGCTGGCAGGGGAGTTGCAACCTTGCGCTCATTCTCAATTCCGTACTTCTCCCCAAGCTCCATGATGAACTTCTTCTGGTGCAGTTTCAACCACCTGTGATCCAGATCCCTCTCCACGTGCATCCCGAGGTAGTACTTTACCTCCCCAAGGTTCTTGCACTTGAAGTTCTCCATCAGCTGCTGCTGCACCTTCTGGATCTCGTTCATGCTGCTGCTAAAGAGAAGAACATCGTCCACATAGACCAGAAACAGCACCAGCTTCTCCCCCTCCCCCTTGAGAAAGAGGCTCTCATCACAGCTGCTGGTCCTGAATCCCATCTCCTCTAAAACAGCTGCCAACTTCTGGTACCAGCAGCGTGGCGCCTGCTTCAAGCCGTAGATGGACTTTTTCAGCTTGCACACCCTGCCCGTACCATCCTCATACCCAGGTGGCTGCGTCATGAACACCTTCTCCTCTAAAATTCCGTTGAGGAATGCCGTTGATATGTCCATCTGGATAATGAACTTCCCACTAACGGCTGCATCTGCCAACAAGACACGAAGGGTAGGGGGTTTGGCAGTGGGAGCAAAGATCTCATTGAAGTCCCGCTTCTCCTTCTGCATAAACCCCTTAGCCACCAGCCTACTCTTGTACATGGTGACCTGTTCCTTGTCATCGGTCTTGATCCTTAGCACCCACTTGCACTGTACGGCTTTCTTCCCCTCAGGCAGCACCACCAGCTCCCATGTCCCATTCTCTAGCAGGCTCTAGTACTCAGCATCCCTGGAAACCAGCCACTTCTCCCTATCTGGTCCAGCTAATGCCTCCTCAATACTAGCTGGTTCCTCTGGTGCAGGGGCAAGAAAACAGTAGGCAGGCTCATTCTCCTCATCCGGGTCATAGCAATGCGGTAGAATCAGCAATGCCTCCTCAGTCCCAAGCTGCTGCTCCGATACATCAGCTCCTACAGTCAGCTTCTTAGTAGCCATACGGGTACGTCCTGGCCTGGAGACGGGTGTCTCCCATCCCTTCATAACGACACCCTTCGGCTTCTTAGTTTTCCCCTGCTACTGCTCTTTCCCCTCAGATCCAGCAGCTCCACTAGTGCCAGTCTCCACATCATTTTCTCCACCAGCAGGTGCCTCCTGTACCTTCTTTCCATCACCACCCTCTGCAGCTGCCTCCTCTCCCTCCTCCCACACACTAGGAGTCAGGTCCAGCTGCATGGTCATCTGCTCCATTTGCTGGGACACCCTGGCCTCCGGCTGTTTCTCCCAGCTCCCATACATCATGCCCTCAACAAACTTCACATCCCTGCTGTCAAACAACACACCCTTGGAAGGCTCCCACAGCAGCCATCCCTTGCTCTCAGCAGCCAGCCCCAAATGCACACACCAGATTGCACTCGCCCCCAACTTACTGCGGTAGGTCTTGGGGACGTGGGCGACTGCCATGCAACCGAACACCCTCAGCATGTCCACCGGCGGCTTCCTCCGAAGCCACCTCTCCAACGGCACCCACGAGTCATCCCCAACCTTTGTGAGTACCCTGTTCCTAGCGACGGTAGCGTGCCGAACAGCATGGGGCCACATCAAGTTGCCCAGCCCAGATTCTATGAGCAGCGCCCTAGCTGTCTCCAGAATTGTCCTGTTCGCCCGTTCTGCTACACCGTTGGACTGTGGGGTGTAAGCCGTGGTCAGCTCCCTCTGGATGCCCTGCTTCTTGAGCCAGGCCGTCATCTCAGCTCCAAGGAACTCACCACCCCGATCTGTCCTAATCCGCTTCACCACACACTCCGCTTGCTTCTCCACGAACGGCAGCCAATCGTCTCGAATCGTGGAGGCGGCGTGATCTTTCTGCTTCAGCGGATACGCCCACATTAGCCTGCTCCAGTCATCCACAATGGTTAGGAGATACCGACAGCGGCCCCACCAAGTCCATGTAGACCAGCTCCAACGGCTTTTTGCTCCTGCTAGCCACACTATGGAAGGGGAAACGGGTGAACTTTGAAAGGAGGCAAATTTCACAGTTATCATCAGGTGGTTGTCCATTCAGCTTCAAGCCTTTAACGGCTCCATCCTTCTCTAGTTGCTTCAGCAAAGGCATTGCCACATGCCCCAAACGTCGGTGTGTCGTTGCCCAATCTGTCTCCCCAGATCTGGCCGACACTTTCACACCAACCCCTCCAACGGCGTTGCACTCCCCCTGGGATGCAGACCCCTCTCCAGCCTGCCCCCCACCATGCCACGCCAGCGCCGGCAGCTGCCACATAGATCTGTACACGTCCTTGCTCTCGTCCAGATCCCAAAGCACCCGATTACCCAGCTTCCCCTTATAAGTGCGAGCCCTATCTGTGTTGGTGTTCACCCCAGCCTTGCCAAGCTTACGGAGGGAGATGAGGTTGGCCTTCAGGTCGGGGACGAGGAGAACGTCGTGCAGCACCACCGGCTTGCCATCCGCTCCCTTAAACGCAGCTCGTCCCGCACCAGCCACCTTCAACATGTGTTCAGAGGTAGAGCACACCTCGTTAATTGGTGCAGCGCGTACATCGTCCAGCAAGTCCTTGCGCGGCGTCATTGTCCAAGCAGCTCCCGTGTCCAACACCCAATAGTCCAGGGGGTGCAGCTCTGCTCCAACCATAGCAGATGCGTCTCCTTGCTCCCCCTTGTCTCCCACATGGAAGAATTGGCCCGCGGTGCGCTCCTTCTTCTTCTCCGCACTGCCGTTGCCCTTCGGGTTGTTGTCGGACGAATCAGAGACCATGTTGGCGCCGTTTTTCTGGTTCCTCCGCGCGCCGCCATCCTGGTGACGATTCTGGGGGGTCCATCCATCGGGTTTCTTATAGCACAAAAACCAGGGGTGCCCTTCCTTCTCACAATACCAGCAACTCCCTTTCATTTTGCCACCAGCACCCGACTTGCCCCCACGTGAGACCCTGTCGCCCCAGCAGCTTCGTAGGTGGTATGTGTTGGTGTAAGGGCCTAATAAACTCAAGCTATTAAGACTTTATCACACTTAAAACCTCTCCTCGGGGTCACCTGCAAGGGTCCTTGGGTGCCTGGTACAAGACCAGCCCCTATCCTCGGGTCCGAGTTTGTAGAGAGAGGGATCAAGAGGGACTTAGTCAAAATAGCAAGAGTACCTTGAACGTCGCGCAGCGTATCGTGCAGACCGTCGATCGGATTAAGCTGAGAATTTCCTATATCCAAGCTCACTCTAAAAGCTTTAAAATAAGCCAAGTTGCCTCGCGAAAAGTTCTGCCATCACGAAGTTATGGCTCGGACAGCGTTAGCCTAGCGTTGGAGTGCAAGCGTACTAGCGTTGACTCGGGTAGCATTCCGCCGTCGCACCGCGTAGAAAAGAAATTCCAGCAAGGAAGGAATTCGCTTGAATCAATTTCACTATTTTCAGGTACAAACAGAGAAGGAATAAATAGCTCTAGCTAGCAAGGACCTTGGGAATCAACTTGGAAACAACCAGGGATGATCCCAAATAATTCCAAGCAACAGAACTAACCTGGCTGGACAAAATAGCAGGTGATAGGTTGGTGAACAACCTCTGGTTCTGTTTTTCCAACCTGGGAAAACAACAACCAGGTTCAGGTCCTAAAAACAGAACCTGTTTTGTCTTTGCCCAACCAGCCAAATGCTGGTTCCGCTGGTTTCCCCTGGCCCTGTAGCATGCAGATACAGACAAACAACATCCAACCTTCACCTAAATTGTACCCCTATAGTGCCTGCCTTGCTACACTATAGTCAACCAAACAAAACAGTACAATTTCGAGTTGGATAGAACTGAATCTGCGCAATCAAGTAAGTTGAACCGCAAAGCTTCCATCTTGGGTTCCTTTGCGAGCTCGTCCTTTCTGCTTGTACAGTTCATAGCGCGTACAATGTTATGCCGAAGCGCACATTGTGCGAGTACCTGCAAATGCTTCAAGCGAAATTTTTCGAAAGCAAACAAACACACAAACATACCATTCACACGCAAATGCATTCGCACACTCAGACGGCAGGATGTCGTGCAATGTGAATTTGCACCCAACACACTCCCCCTCAGCCTGCCGGCTACATCCACATCATTCCATACTAGTTCATGCTCATTCCACTCATGCGCACACAACGCCAATGAGACTCATCCGCAAGCCTCTTGGTGAGGAAGTCTGCTGGCTGCTGGTGAGTCTTGATGTAGATCGGATTCACCGTCCCCCTCTTCACCTCCTTACGCAGCCAGTGCCACTTGATACGCATGTGCTTATTCAGCCCATGAAGCACAGCGTTCCTGGCCATCCCAAGAGCTCCCTTGCTATCACAAAACAGCGGCGTAGCAACCTTTTGCTCCTGGCCAATCTCCTCCAACAGCCTCCTCAGCCAAATCACCTCCTTCACCCCATGGAACATCGCCATGTACTCTGATTCCACGGAAGAGAGTGCTGTCTCCGTCTGCTTCTTTGACCTCCAACTAACCGGTCCTCCCCCAACTACGCAGATGTATCCTCCCACAGATGAGGAATCCTCCTTCTCAGAGGCCCACGTAGCATCAGTAAAGCAAGTGAGAAAAAGCTTGCCTTCTCCAAGCCTCTCCCCTTTCTCTTTCAGCACCTCAACCCCTTTCTGCTTCACCTGTGCAGATGCAGAGTGTTGACTTCCAATACTCGGGTGAGAGTTCAGATACTTCACCACACGCTCAGTTGCATCCACCTGCTCCTCTGATGGATTCTGCACTACCCTAGCCAGCTGCCCAACCGAGAAAGAGATGTCGGGTCTCGTGTGAACTGCTGCATACAAGAGGCTGCCCACCAAGGACTGAAATTGCTGCTGCTCCTCGGCTTCAACCCCTTCATCCTCTGCAGCTTTCACAAGCTTGAATTCTGCTGGCAGGGGAGTTGCAACCTTGCGCTCATTCTCAATCCCGTACTTCTCCCCAAGCTCCTTGATGAACTTCTCCTGGTGCAGCTTCAACCACCTGTGATCCAGATCCCTCTCCACGTGCATCCCGAGGTAGTACTTTACCTCCCCAAGGTTCTTGCACTTGAAGTTCTCCATCAGCTGCTGCTGCACCTTCTGGATCTCCTTCATGCTGCTGCTAAAGAGAAGAATGTCGTCCACATAGACCAGAAACAGCACCAGCTTCTCCCCCTCCCCCTTGAGAAAGAGGCTCTCATCACAGCTGCTGGTCCTGAATCCCATCTCCTCTAAAACAGCTGCCAACTTCTGGTACCAGCAGCGTGGCGCCTGCTTCAAGCCGTAGATGGACTTTTTCAGCTTGCACACCCTGCCCGTACCATCCTCATACCCAGGTGGCTGCGTCATGAACACCTCCTCCTCTAAAATCCCGTTGAGAAATGCCGTTGATATGTCCATCTGGATAATGAACTTCCCACTAACGGCTGCATCTGCCAACAAGACACGAAGGGTAGGGGGTTTGGCAGTGGGAGCAAAGATCTCATTGAAGTCCCGCTTCTGCTTCTGCATAAACCCCTTAGCCACCAACCTACTCTTGTAGATGGTGACCTGCCCCTTGTCGTCAGTCTTGATCCTTAGCACCCACTTGCATTGTACCGCTTTCTTTCCCTCAGGCAGCACCACTAGTTCCCAAGTCCCATTCTCCAGCAGGCTCTGGTACTCAGCATCCCTGGAAGCTAGCCATTTGTCCCTATCTGGTCCAGCTAATGCCTCCTCCATGCTAGCTGGTTCCTCTGGTGCAGGGGCAAGAAAACAGTACGCAGGTTGATCCTCCTCATCCGGGTCATAGCCATGCGGTAGAATCAGCAATGCCTCCTTGGTCCCAAGCTGCTGCTCCGCTACATCAGCTCCTGCAGTCAGCTTCTTAGTAGCCATACGGGTACGTCCTGGCCTGGAGACGGGTGTCTCCCATCCCTTCATAATAACACCCTTCAGCTTCTTAGTTTTCCCCTGCTGCTGCTCTCCTCCCTCGGATCCAGCAGCTCCACTAGTGCTACCGCTAATCTCCACACCATCACCTCCACCAGCAGGTGCCTCCTGCACCTTCTCTTTATCACCACCCTCTGCAGCTGCCTCCTCTCCCTCCTCCCACACACTAGGAGTCAGGTCCAGCTGCATGGTGATCTGCTCCATCTGCTGGGACACCCTGGCCTCCGGCTGTTTCTCCCAGCTCCCATACATCATGCCCTCAACAAACTTCACATCCCTGCTGTCAAACAACACACCCTTGGAAGGCTCCCACAGCAGCCATCCCTTGCTTTCAGCTGCCAGCCCCAAATGCACACACCAGATTGCACTCGCCCCCAACTTACTGCGGTAGGTCTTGGGAACGTGGGCGACTGCCATGCAACCGAACACCCTCAGCATGTCCACCGGCGGCTTTCTCCCAAGCCACCTCTCCAACGGCACCCATGAGTCATCCCCAACCTTTGTGAGTACCCTGTTCCTAGCGATGGTAGCGTGCCGAACAGCATCGGGCCACATCAAGTTGCCCAGCCCAGATTCTATGAGCAGCGCCCTAGCTGTCTCCAGAATTATCCGGTTCGCTCGTTCTGCTACACCACTGGACTGTGGGGTGTAAGCCGTGGTCAGCTCCCTCTGGATGCCCTGCTTCTTGAGCCAGGCCGTCATCTCAGCTCCAAGGAACTCACCACCCCGATCTGTCCTAATCCGCTTCACCACACACTCCGCTTGCTTCTCCACGAACGGCAGCCAATCGTCCCGAATCGTGGAGGCGGCGTGATCTTTCTGCTTCAGCGGATACGCCCACATTAGCCTGCTCCAGTCATCCACTATGGTTAGGAAGTACCGCTCCCCCTTGTGCCCTTGCACCGGCAGCGGCCCCACCAAGTCCATGTGGACCAGCTCCAACGGCTTTTTGCTCCTGCCAGCCACACTATGGAAGGGGAAACGGGTGAACTTTGAAAGGAGGCAAATTTCACAGTTATCATCGGGTGGTTGTCCGTTCAGCTTCAAGCCCTTAACGGCTCTATCCTTCTCCAGCTGCTTCAGCAAAGGCATTGCCACATGCCCCAAACGTCGGTGTGCAGTTGCCCAATCTGTCTCCCCAGATCTGGCCGACACTTTCACACCAACCCCTCCAACGGCGTTGCACTCCCCCTGGGATGCAGACCCCTCTCCAGCCTGCCCCCCACCGTGCCACGCCAGCGCCGGCAGCTGCCACATAGATCTGTACACGTCCTTGCTCTCGTGCAGATCCCAAAGCACCCGATTGCCCAGCTTCCCCTTATAAGTGCGAGCCCCATCCGTGTTGGTGTTCACCCCAGCCTTGCCAAGCTTACGGAGGGAGATGAGGTTGGCCTTCAGGTCGGGGACGAAGAGAACGTCGTGCAGCACCACTGGCTTGCCATCCGCTCCCTTAAATGCAGCTCGTCCCGCACCAGCCACCTTCAACATGTGTCCAGAGGCAGAGCACACCTCATTAATCGGTGCAGCGCGTACGTCGTCCAGCAGGTCCTTGCGCGGCGTCATTGTCCAAGCAGCGCCTGTGTCCAACACCCAATAGTCCAGGGGGTGCAGCTCTGCTCCAGCCTTAGCAGATGCGTCTCCTTGCTCCCCCTTGTCTCCCATATGGAAGAATTGGCCCGCGGTGCGCTCCTTCTTCTTCTCCGCACCGCCGTTGCCCTTCGGGTTGTTGTCGGACGAATCAGCGACCATGTTGGCGCCGTTTTTTTGGTTCCTCCGCGCGCCGCCATCCTGGTGACGATTCTGGGGGGTCCATCCATCGGGTTTCTTATAGCACAAAAACCAGGGGTGCCCTTCCTTCTCACAATACCAGCAACTCCCTTTCATTTTGCCACCAGCACCCGACTTGCCCCCACGTCCAGATTTCGCACCGCGACCCCAACCGGTACCTCCTTGTTGGTTGTTGGAGTCGTCGTCTTTCTTTGCACCGCGTCCAGCACCACCGAAGCCACGTCCTTTGCCACGTCGGCTCCCTTGCATCCCGTAGCCGCTGCTGCCGTCGTCTCCACCCCTCAGTTGGCGGCGACGGAAGTCCTCCTCCAGAATCTTCGTCCGCACCCACTCGAGCGTCCACAAGCTCTGGTTCTGCGGCAGGCTCAATCCGCTCGTAAATTGAAGCCACGATTCCGGCAGCAGCGAGAGCATCTTCAAGCACTTTGTTTGCTCCGGGTAGGTGATTCCCGCGGTCGCCAACTTCGCGTAGAGGTCGCGCAATTTGTCCAGGACAGGTTGCACCGGCTCTCCCTCGCTCAGGCGCAACGCGGACAGCTCCCTCTCCAGCATCAATGTTGCAACAACGGAGGTCGGGGCGTGCAGCTCCTTCAACACCGTCCACGCCTTCGGACCGCACTCAACCTCCGGCAGCAAGTGCATGACGTGGTGACGCTGGTTCAGCTCCAAACTCTGCGACATCAAGTAGTAGCCAGCCGAGGCGCGCTCGTCCCAATCTTCCTGAAGGGCGGGGTCACTCGGTCTAGGCTCCTCCCCAATCATTAGTTTCAGCAATCCGATTTGACGGAAATATAGTTGCATTTTCCAGGCCCAATCATCATAGCCGTCACCATTGAACTTCTCGACGGTGAAGTTTTTCAGCACCTCCTTGATCAGCGAGCCCTGGCTTGTTCGCGCTCCCCTTGGCGCAGAAACACCAGAATCATGGCTGCCGCTACGATCTTGGGCTGAAGATTCACCAGCTACCGCCGAGGTGTTGCCCGCCATAGCTACCTATATCGAGGATCACTATAACGCAGCTCTGATACCAGCTTGTTGGTGTAAGGGCCTAATAAACTCAAACTATTAAGACTTTATCACACTTAAAACCTCTCCTCGGGGTCACCTCCAAGGGTCCTTTGGTGCCTGGTACAAGACCAGCCCCTATCCTCGGGTCCGAGTTTGTAGAGAGAGGGATCAAGAGAGACTTAGTCAAAACAGCAAGAGTACCTTGAACGTCGCGCAGCGTATCGTTCAGACCGTCGATCGGATTCAGCTAAGAATTTCCTATATCGAAGCTCACTCTAAGAGCTTTAAAATAAGCCAAGTTGCCTCGCGAAAAGTTCTGCCATTACAAAGTTATGGCTCGGACAGCGTTAGCCTAGCGTTGGAGTGCAAGCGTACTAGCGTTGACTCGGGTAGCATTCCGCCGTCGCACCGCGTAGAAAAGAAATTCCAGCAAGGAAGGAATTCGCTTGAATAAATTTCACTATTTTCAGGTACAAACAGAGAAGGAATAAATAGCTCTAGCTAGCAAGGACCTCGGGAATCAACCTGGAAACAACCAGGGATGATCCCAAATAATTCCAAGCAACAGAACCAACCTGGCTGGACAAAATAGCAGGTGATAGGTTGGTGAACAACCTCTGGTTCTGTTTTTCCAACCTGGGAAAACAACAACCAGGTTCAGGTCCTAAAAACAGAACCTGTTTTGTCTTTGCCCAACCAGCCAAATGCTGGTTCCGCTGGTTTCCCCTGGCCCTGTAGCATGCAGATACAGACAAACAACATCCAACCTTCACCTAAATTGTACCCCTATAGTGCCTGCCTTGCTACACTATAGTCAACCAAACAAAACAGTACAATTTCGAGTTGGATAGAACTGAATCTGCGCAATCAAGTAAGTTGAACCGCAAAGCTTCCATCTTGGGTTCCTTTGCGAGCTCGTCCTTTCTGCTTGTACTGTTCATAGCGCGTACAATGTTATGCCGAAGCGCACATTGTGCGAGTACCTGCAAATGCTTCAAGCGAAATTTCTCGAAAGCAAACAAACACACAAACATACCATTCACACGCAAATGCATTCGCACACTCAGACGGCAGGATGTCGTGCAATGTGAATTTGCACCCAACATGGGGCACCCACTTACAAGGGGCAGCCGGGCAATCGGGTGCTTTGGGATCTGCACGAGAGTACGGACGTGTACAGATCTATGTGGCAGCTGCCGGCGTTGGCGTTGCATGGTGGGGGGCAGGCTGGAGAGGGGTCTGAATCTCAGGGGGAGTGCAATGCTGTTGGAGGGGTTAGAGTGAAAGTGTCGGCCATATCTGGGGAGACGGATTGGGCAACGGCACACCGACGCTTGGGGCATGTAGCAATGCCCTTGTTGAAGCAGTTGGAGAAAGATGGAGCCGTTAAGGGTCTGAAGCTGAACGGACAGCCACCTGATGAGAATTGTCAAATCTGTTTGCTCTCAAAGTTTACCCGTTTCCCCTTCCATAGAGTGGCAGGCAAGAGCAAGAAGCCATTGGAGCTGGTCCACATTTACTTGGTGGGGCCGCTGTCGGTTCAGGGGCACAAGGGGAAGCGGTACTTTCTGACCATAGTGGAAACAAACAAACACACAAACATACCATTCACACGCAAATGCATTCGCACACTCAGACGGCAGGATGTCGTGCAATGTGAGTTTGCACCCAACATGGTGTCTCAGTCTGCTTCTTTGACCTCCAACTAACAGGTCCTCCTCCAACTACACAGATGTATCCTCCCACAGATGAGCTATCCTCCTTCTCAGAGGCCCACGTAGCATCGGTAAAGCAAGTGAGAAAAAGCTTGCCTTCTCCAAGCCTCTCCCCCTTCTCTTTCAGCATCTCAACCCCTTTCTGCTTCACCTGTGCAGATGCGGAGTATTGAACTCCAATGCTTGGGTGAGAGTTCAGATACTTCACCACACGCTCAGCTGCATCCAGCTGCTCCTCTGATGGATTCTGCACCACCCTAGCCAGCTGCCCAACTGAGAAAGAGATGTCGGGCCTTGTGTGAACTGCTGCATACAAGAGGCTGCCTACCAAGGACTGAAATTGCTGCTGCTCCTCGGCTTTAACCCCTTCATCCTCTGCAGCTTTCACAAGCTTGAATTCTGCTGGCAGGGGAGTTGCAACCTTGCGCTCATTCTCAATCCCGTACTTCTCCCCAAGCTCCTTGATGAACTTCTCCTGGTGCAGCTTCAACCACCTGTGATCCAGATCCCTCTCCACGTGCGTCCCGAGGTAGTACTTTACCTCCCCAAAGTTCTTGCACTTGAAGTTCTCCATCAGCTGCTGCTGCACCTTCTGGATCTCCTTCATGCTGCTGCTAAAGAGAAGAATGTCGTCCACATAGACCAGAAACAGCACCTGCTTCTCCCCCTCCCCCTTGAGAAAGAGGCTCTCATCACAGCTGCTGGTCCTAAATCCCATCTCCTCTAAAAGAACTGCCAACTTCTGGTACCAGCAGCGTGGCGCCTGCTTCAAGCCGTAGATGGACTTTTCAGCTTGCATACCCTGCCCATACCATCCTCATACCCAGGTGGTTGCGTCATGTACACATCGTCCTCTAAAATCCTATTGAGGAATGCCGTTGATATATCTATCTGAATGATGAATTTCCCACTAACGGTTGCATCTGCCAACAAGACACGGAGGGTAGGGGGTTTGGCAGTGGGAGCAAAGATCTCATTGAAGTCCCGCTTCTCCTTCTGCATAAACCCCTTAGCCACCAGCCTACTCTTGTAGATGGTGACCTGTCCCTTGTCATCGGTCTTGATCCTTAGCACCCATTTGCACTGTACGGCTTTCTTCCCCTCAGGCAGCACCACCAGCTCCCATGTCCCATTCTCTAGCAGGCTCTGGTACTCAGCATTCCTGGAAACCAGCCACTTCTCCCTATCAGGTCCAGCTAATGCCTCCTCCATGCTAGCTGCTTCCTCTTGTGCAGGGGCAAGAAAACAGTAGGCAGGTTCATCCTCCTCATCCGGATCATAGCCATGCGGTAGAATCAGCAATGCCTCCTCGGTCCCAAGCTGCTGCTCCGCTACATCAGCTCCTGCAGTCAGCTTCTTAGTAGCCATACGGGTACGTCCTGGCCTGGAGACGGGTGTCTCCCATCCCTTCATAACGACACCCTTCGGCTTCTTAGTTTTCCCGTGCTGCTGCTCTTTTCCCTCAGATCCAGCAGCTCCACTAGTGCCAGTCTCCACATCATTTTCTCCACCAGCAGGTGCCTCCTGTACCTTCTTTCCATCACCAACCTCTGCAGCTGCCTCCTCTCCCTCCTCCCACACACTAGGAGTCAGGTCCAACTGCATGGTGATCTGCTCTATTTGCTGAGACACCCTGGCCTCTGGCTGTTTCTCCCAGCTCCCATACATCATGCCCTCAACAAACTTCACATCCCTGCTGTCAAACAACACACACTTGGAAGGTTCCCACAGCAGCCATCCCTTGCTCTCAGCAGCCAGCCCCAAATGCACACACCAGATTGCACTCGCCCCCAACTTACTGCGGTAGGTCTTGTTGGTGTAAGGGCCTAATAAACTCAAGCTATTAAGACTTTATCACACTTAAAACCTCTCCTCGGGGTCACCTCCAAGGGTCCTTGGGTGCCTGGTACAAGACCAGCCCCTATCCTCGGGTCCGAGTTTGTAGAGAGAGGAATCAAGAGGGACTTAGTCAAAACAGCAAGAGTACCTTGAACGTCGCGCAGCGTATCGTGCAGACCGTCGATCGGATTAAGCTGAGAATTTCCTATATCGAAGCTCACTCTAAGAGCTTTAAAATAAGCCAAGTTGCCTCGCGAAAAGTTCTGCCATTACGAAGTTATGGCTCGGACAGCGTTAGCCTAGCGTTGGAGTGCTAGCGTACTAGCGTTGACTCGGGTAGCATTCCGCCGTCGCACCGCGTAGACAAGAAATTCCAGCAAGGAAGGAATTCGCTTGAATCAATTTCACTATATTCAGGTACAAACAGAGAAGGAATAAATAGCTCTAGCTGGCAAGGACCTTGGGAATCAACCTGGGAACAACCAGGGATGATCCCAAATAATTCCAAGCAACAGAACCAACATGGCTGGACAAAATAGCAGGTGATAGGTTGGTGAACAACCTCTGGTTCTGTTTTTCCAACCTGGGAAAACAACAACCAGGTTCAGGTCCTAAAAACAGAACCTGTTTTGTCTTTGCCCAACCAGCCAAATGCTGGTTCCGCTGGTTTCCCCTGGCCCTGTAGCATGCAGATACAGACAAACAACATCCAACCTTCACCTAAATTGTACCCCTATAGTGCCTGCCCTGCTACACTATAGTCAACCAAACAAAACAGTACAATTTCGAGTTGGATAGAACTGAATCTGCGCAATCAAGTAAGTTGAACCGCAAAGCTTCCATCTTGGGTTCCTTTGCGAGCTCGTCCTTTCTGCTTGTACTGTTCATAGCGCGTACAATGTTATGCCGAAACGCACATTTTGCGAGTACCTGCAAATGCTTCAAGCGAAAATTGCGAAAGCAAACAAACACACAAACATACCATTCACACGCAAATGCATTCGCACACGCATACTCGTACAAACAGACGGCAGGATGTCGTGCAATGTGAATTTGCACCCAACAGGTCTTGGGGACGTGGGCGACTGCCATGCAACCGAACACCCTCAGCATGTCCACCGGCGGCTTTCTCCGAAGCCACCTCTCCAACGGCACCCACGAGTCATCCCCAACCTTTGTGAGTACCCTGTTCCTAGCGACGGTAGCGTGCCGAACAGCATGGGGCCACATCAAGTTGCCCAGCCCAGATTCTATGAGCAGCGCCCTAGCTGTCTTCAGAATTGTCCGGTTCGCCCGTTCTGCTACACCGTTAGACTGTGGGGTGTAAGCCGTGGTCAGCTCCCTCTGGATGCCCTGCTTCTTGAGCCAGGCCGTCATCTCAGCTCCAAGGAACTCACCACCCCGATCTGTCCTAATCCGCTTCACCACACACTCCGCTTGCTTCTCCACGAACGGCAGCCAATCGTCCCGAATCGTGGAGGCGGCGTGAACTTTCTGCTTCAGCGGATACGCCCACATTAGCCTGCTCCAGTCATCCACTATGGTTAGGAAGTACCGCTCCCCCTTGTGCCCTTGCACCGGCAGCGGCCCCACCAAGTCCATGTGGACCAGCTCCAACGGCTTTTTGCTCCTGCCAGCCACACTATGGAAGGGGAAACGGGTGAACTTTGAAAGGAGGCAAATTTCACAGTTATCATCGGGTGGTTGTCCATTCATCTTCAAGCCTTTAACGGCTCCATCCTTCTCCAGCTGCTTCAGCAAGGCATTGCCACATGCCCCAAACGTCGGTGTGCAGTTGCCCAATCCGTCTCCCCAGATCTGGCCGACACTTTCACACCAACCCCTCCAACGGCGTTGCACTCCCCCTGGGATGCAGACCCCTCTCCAGCCAGCCCCCCACCATGCCACGCCAGCGCCAGCAGCTGCCACATAGATCTGTACACGTCCTTGCTCTCGTGCAGATCCCAAAGCACCCGATTGCCCAGCTTCCCCTTATAAGTGCGAGCCCCATCTGTGTTGGTGTTCACCCCAGCCTTGCCAAGCTTACGGAGGGAGATAAGGTTGGCCTTCAGGTCAGGGACGAGGAGAACGTCGTGCAGCACCACCGGCTTGCCATCCGCTCCCTTAAATGCAGCTCGTCCCGCACCAGCCACCTTCAACATGTGTCCAGAGGCAGAGCACACCTCATTAATCGGTGCAGCGCGTACGTCGTCCAGCAGGTCCTTGCGCGGCGTCATTGTCCAAGCAGCGCCTGTGTCCAACACCCAATAGTCCAAGGGGTGCAGCTCTGCTCCAACCTTAGCAGATGTGTCTCTTTGCTCCCCCTTGTCTCCCACATGGAAGAATTGGCCCGCGAATTCTTCTTCTCCGCACCGTCGTTGCCCTTCGGGTTGTTGTCGGACGAATCAGCGACCATGTTGGCGCCGTTTTTCTGGTTCCTCCGCGCGCCACCATCCTGGTGACGATTTTGGGGGGTCCATCCATCGGGTTTCTTATAGCACAAAAACCAGGGGTGCCCTTCCTTCTCACAATACCAGCAACTCCCTTTCATTTTGCCACCAGCACCCGACTTGTCCTCACGTCCAGATTTCGCACCGCGACCCCAACCGGTACCTCCTTGTTGGTCGTTGGAGTCGTCGTCTTTCTTTGTACCGCGTCCAGCACCACCGAAGCCACGTCCTTTGCCACGTCGGCTCCATTGCATCCCGTAGCCGCTGCTGCCGTCGTCTCCACCCCTCAGTTGGTGGCGACGGAAGTCCTCCTCCAGAATCTTCGTCCACACCCATTCGAGCGTCCACAAGCTCTGGTTCTGCGGCAGGCTCGATCCGCTCGTGAATTGAAGCCACGATTTCGGCAGCAGCGATAGCATCTTCAGGCACTTGGTCTGCTCCGGGTAGGTGAATCCCGCGATCGCGAGCTTCGCGTAGAGATCACGCATCTTGTCCAGGATGGGTTGTACCGGCTCTCCCTCGCTCAGGCGCAACGCGGACAGCTCCTTCTCCATCATCAGCGTCGCAGCGACGGAGGTAGGGGCGTGCAGCTCCTTCAACACCGTCCACGCCTTCGGACCGCACTCAACCTCCGGCAGCAGGTGCATGACGTGGTGACGCTGGTTCAGCTCCAAACTTTGCGACATCAAGTAGTAGCCAGCCGAGGCGCGCTCGTCCCAATCTTCCTGAAGGGCAGGGTCACTCGGTCTAGGCTCCTCCCCAATCATTAGTTTCAGCAAACCGATCTGACGGAAATAAAGTTGCATTTTCCAGGCCCAATCATCATAACCCTCACCATTGAACTTCTCGACGGTGAAGGTTTTCAGCACCTCCTGGATCAGCGAGCCCTGGCTTGTTCGCGCTCCCTTTGGGGCAGAAACACCAGAATCATGGCTGCCGCTACGATCTTGGGCTGAAGGTTCACCAGCTACCGCCGAGGTGTTCCCCGCCATAGCTACCTATATCGAGGATCACTATAACGCAGCTCTGATACCAGCTTGTTGGTGGAAGGGCCTAATAAACTCAAACTATTAAGACTTAATCAAACTTAAAACCTCTCCTCGGGGTCACCTCCAAGGGTCCTTGGGTGCCTGGTACAAGACCAGCCCCTATCCTCGGGTCCGAGTTTGTAGAGAGAGGGATCAAGTGGGACTTAGTCTAAACAGCAAGAGTACCTTGAACGTCGCGCAGCGTATTGTGCAGACTGTTGATCGGATTAAGCTGAGAATTTCCTATATCGAAGCTCGCTCCAAGAGCTTTAAAATGTACCAAATTGCCTCGCAAAAAGTTCTGCCATTACGAAGTTATGGCTCGGACAGCGTTTGCCTAGCGTTCGAGTGCTAGCGTACTTGCGTTTGACTCGGGTAGCATTCCGCCGTCGCACCGCGTAGAAAGTAAATTCCAGCAAGGAAGGAATTCGCTTGAATCAATTTCACTATATTCAGGTACAAACAGAGAAGGAATAAATAGCTCTAGCTAGCAAGGACCTTGGGAATCAACCTGGGAACAACCAGGGATGATCCCAAATAATTCAAAGCAACAGAACCAACCTGGCTGGACAAAACAGCATGTGGTAGGTTGGTAAACAACCTCTGGTTCTGTTTTTCCAACCTGGGAAAACAACAACTAGGTTCAGGTCCTAAAAACAGAACCTGTTTTGTCTTTGCCCAACCAGCCAAATGCTGGTTCCGCTGGTTTCCCCTGGCCCTGTAGCATGCAGATACAGACAAACAACATCCAACCTTCACCTAAATTGTACCCCTATAGTGCCTGCCCTGCTAAACTATAGTCAACCAAACAAAACAGTACAATTTCGAGTTGGATAGAACTGAATCTGCGCAATCAAGTAAGCCGAACCGCAAAGCTTCCATCTTGGGTTCCTTTGCGAGCTCGTCCTTTCTGCTTGTACTGTTCATAGCGCGTACAATGTTATGCCGAAGCGCACAATGCGCAAGTACCTGCATATGCTTCAAGGGAAAATTGCGAAAGCAAACAAACACTCGAAAAAATCCATTCATACCCAAATGCATTCGCACACGCATACTCGTACAAACAGACGGCAGGATGTCGTGCAATGTGAATTTGCACCCAACAGCTGGCAGGGGCGATGGAGGTGGCGGTAGAGGTGGCGATGGAGGCAGCGGAGGAGGTGGCGGTAGAGGTCACGAGCGTTACTTCTTGCTCGTCGTTGACGACTACTCGCCGTACACCACAGTCTTCACCTTACGCAGCAAGGGTGAGGTCACTGAGATGTTGATCGACTGGATCCGCGCAGCTCGTCTCCAGCTCAGAGAGAGTTTCGGCTCGGACTTTCCTGTTCTGCGTCTGCACTCCCACAGAGGCGGAGAGTTTTCCTCTAACCTTCTGTCGTGCATGGGGCATCCGCAAGACGTTCACGCTTCCGGCCTTTCCACAGCAAAATGGGATCACTGAGCGCCGCATTGGCATGGTCATGGACGTCGCTCGTACGTCCATGATCCATGCGGCTGCTCCCCATTTTCTGTGGCCGTTCGCGGTTCAGTACACGGCGCATCAGATCAACCTTCAGCCTCGGGTCTCCTTGCCGGAGACCTCCCCTACTCTGCGGTGGACAAGGAAGGTTCGCAATGCGTCTGCGTTTCGTGTCCGTGGATCTCGAGCATTTGTCCGCGACTTGTCTACGAACAAGCTGTCCCCCCGTGCTGCTCCCTGCATCTTCCTTGGCTTCCCCCCTGACGCGCCTGGTTGGCAGTTTTACCATCCCACCTCGCGCCGTGTTCTGTCCTCCCAGGACGTTACGTTTGAAGAGTCGGTTCCTTACTACCGTCTCTTCCCCTACCGCACTGAACCCCTTCCCCCGCCGTCGCTCTTCCTCGCGCCAGGTCCACCCCCGGTAGACCCCCTCCCCCCTCAGGGTTATGCCCCCTTAGGTGTGTCTCAGGTAGACGCAGTCGAGCCTGTCGAGGTAGCTGTTGACTCTGGTGCTACTAGGGGTGCTGAGCCTGGGGGTGCGGGGTCTGGGGGTGTTGAGCTTGGAGGTGTTGAGCCTACGCGTGCGGAGCCTGGGGGTGCTGAGCCTAGGGGCGCTGCATCTGGGGGTGCTGAGCCTGGGGGTGCTGCGACTGAGGGTGTGGAGCCTGAGGGTGCTGAGCCTGCTCGTGTGGAGTCTGGCGGCAGTGGGTCTGGAGGTCTTTCGGATGCTTCGTCCCGGCGGGAGCTGCCCTCTCTACAGGCGCTGCGCGAGTGGTTTGCTCGGCGCTGGAGCCGTGCTGCTGGAGCTGGAGGTGTTGCTGGAGCTGTTGGTTCTACTCCTGCTGAGGGTGTTGGTGCCACGGGTCCCGGAGGTGCTTGCACTGGAGGTACTGTAGCTGCTGGGCCTGGGGGTGAATCCTTGTGCTAGAGCTGCTGACAGTGCTGGAGCTGGTGGTGCTGCTGGGGTAGGTGCTGCTAGAGTTGCTGGGGCTGGAGCTGTTGAGTCTTCCGGTGGTCCTTCTGGAGCTGGAGCTGCTGGGGGCGTTGGCGCTGGAGGTTCTGCTGGCGCTGGTGCTTGTGGGGGTAATGGAGTTGGCGCTGCTGGAGCTCGGGGTGCTACTGGCGCAGGTGCTGCCGCTAGGGGTGCTGGTGCTGTACCTTCTAGTTCTGGAGGCGTTGCGCAGCCGCGGCCGTACTTCGTTCCGCTCCTTGAGCAGGTTCTTGGTCTCCCGCCTTCCGCTGGTCCTGCTTCTTCCTTAGAGTGTCCACCGCCTGTCGAGTTCGAGTCACAGTTACAGCCCGCCTCCCCACTACCTGCTCCTTCTCCCTATACTGGTCCTACTGGAGGTCTGGCAGAGCGTAGTGAGCCTTCGTCTCGTCCTGCGACGCCTGTTCGAGCTGTTCGCACAGGTCATCGTGTTCCGCATATCAGCGTCTGTTTGTGGTCCCGGGCATGCACCAGATGGCACTGC
>CANXME010001479.1:0-30247 GCA_948144175.1 Closterium sp. NIES-65 | reverse complement strand
CACCTGCTGGTGGAGGTGATGGTGAGGAGACTGGCTGTAGCACTAGTGGAGCTGCTGGATCTGAGGGAGGAGAGCAGCAACAGGGGAAAACTAAGAAGCCTAAGGGTGTTGTTATGAAGGGGTGGGAGACACCCGTCTCCAGGCCATGACGTACCCGTATGGCTATTAAGAAGCTGACTGCAGGAGCAGATGTAGCGGAGCAGCAGCTTGGGACTGAGGAGGCATTGCTGATCCTCTCGCATGGCTATGACCTGGATGAGGAGGATGAGCCTACGTACTGTTTTCTTGCCCCTGCACCAGAGGAACCAGCTAGCATGGAGGAGGCATAAGCTGGACCAGATAGGGACAAATGGCTAGCTTCTAGGGATGCTGAGTACCAAAGCCTGCTAGAGAATGGGACTTGGGAACTAGTGGTGCTGCCTGAGGGAAAGAAAGCGGTACAATGCAAGTGGGTGCTAAGGATCAAGACTGACGACAAGGGGCAGGTCACCATCTACAAGAGTAGGTTGGTGGCTAAGGGGTTTATGCAGAAGGAGAAGCGGGACTTCAATGAGATCTTTGCTCCCACTGCCAAACCCCCTACCCTTCGTGTTTTGTTGGCAGATGCAGCCGTTGGTGGGAAGTTCATTATCCAGATGGACATATCAACGGCATTCCTCAACGGAATTTTAGAGGAGCAGGTGTTCATGACGCAGCCACCTGGGTATGAGGATGGTACGGGCAGGGTGTGCAAGCTGAAAAAGTCCATCTACGGCTTGAAGCAGGCGCCACGCTGCTGGTACCAGAAGTTGGCAGCTGTTTTAGAGGAGATGGGATTCAGGACCAGCAGCTGTGATGAGAGCCTCTTTCTAAAGGGGGAGGGGGAGAAGCTGGAGTTGTTTCTGGTCTACGTGGACGACAATCTTCTCTTCAGCAGCAGCATGAAGGAGATCCAGAAAGTGCAGCAGCAGCTGATGGAGAACTTCAAATGCAAGATCCTTGGGGAGGTAAAATACTACCTCGGGATGCACGTAGAGAGGGATCCAGATCACAGGTGGTTGAAGCTGCACCAGGAGAAGTTCATCAAGGAGCTTGGGGAGAAGTATGGGATTGAGAATGAGCGCAAGGTTGCAACTCCCCTGCCAGCAGAATTCAAGCTTGTGAAAGCTGCAGAGGATGAAGGGGTTGAAGCTGAGGAGCAGCAGCAATTCCAGTCCTTGGAGGGCAGCCTCTTGTATGCAGCTGTTCACACGAGGCCTGACATCTCTTTCTCGGTTGGGCAGTTAGCTAGGGTGGTGCAGAATCCATCAGAGGAGCAGGTGGATGCAGCTGAGCGTGTGGTGAAGTATCTGAACTCTCACCCAAGCATTGGAGTTCAATACTCCGCATCTGCACAGGTGAAGCAGAAAGCGGTTGAGGTGCTGAAAGAGAAGGGGGAGAGGCTTGGAGATGGCAAGCTCTTTCTCACTTGCTTTACTGATGCAACTTGGGCCTCTGAGAAGGAGGATTCCTCATCTGTGGGAGGATATATCTGCGTAGTTGGGGGAGGACCTGTTAGTTGGAGGTCAAAGAAGCAGACGGAGACAGCACTCTCTTCCGTAGAGTCAGAGTACATGGCAATGTTCCACGGGGTGAAGGAGGTGATTTGGCTGAGGAGGTTGTTAGAGGAGATTGGTCAGGAGCAGAAGGTTGCTACGCCGCTGTTTTGTGATAGCAAGGGGGCTCTTGGAATGGCCAGGAACGCTGTGCATCATGGGCTCAATAAGCACATGCGTATCAAGTGGCACTGGTTGCGTAAGGAGCTGAAGAGGGGGACGGTGAATCCGATCTACATCAAGACTCACCAGCAGCCAGCAGACTTCCTCACCAAGAGGCTTGCCGATGAGCCTCATTGGCATTGTGTGCGCATAAGTGGAAAGAGCATGAACTAGCATGGAATGATAGAAATGGAGCCGGCAGGGTGAGGGGGAGTGTGTTGGATGCAAATTTACATTGCACTACATCCTGCCGTCTGTTTGTACGAGTATGCGTGTGCGAATGCATTTGCGTGTGAATGGTATGTTCGTGTGTTTGTTTGCTTTCGCAATGTTTGCTTGAAGCATTTGCAGGTACTCGCACAATGTGCGCTTCGGCACAACATTGTACGCGCGATGAACAGTACAAGCAGAAAGGACGAGCTCGCAAAGGAACCCAAGATGGATGCTTTGCGGTTCGGCTTACTTGATTGCGCAGATTCAGTTCTATCCAAATCGAAATTGTACTGTTTTGTTTGGTTGACTATAGTGTAGCAGGGCAGGCACTATAGGGGTACAATTTAGGTGAAGGTTGGATGTTGTTTGTCTGTAACGAGTTGAAGCTAAGGAGCAGCAGCAATTCCAGTCCTTGGTGGGCAGCCTCTTGTATGCAGCTGTTCACACGAGGCCTGACATCTCTTTCTCGGTTGGGCAGCTGGCTAGAGTGGTGCAGAATCCATCAGAGGAGCAGGTGGATGCAGCTGAGCGTTTCCTCTGGCCCTGTAGCATGCAGATACTGACAAACAACTTCCAACCTTCACCTAAATTTTGTTTGTGTAAGGGCCTAATAAACTCAAGCTATTAAGACTTTATCTCACTTAAAACCTCTCCTCGGGATCACCTCCAAGGGTCCTTGGGTGCCTGGTACAAGACCAGCCCCTATCCTCGGGTCAGAGTTTGTAGAGAGAGGGATCAAGAGGGACTTAGTCAAAACAGCAAGAGTACCTTGAACGTCGCGCAGCGTATCGTGCAGACCGTAAATCGGATTAAGATGAGAATTTCCTATATCGAAGCTCACTCTAAGAGCTTTAAAATAAGCCAAGTTGCCTCGCGAAAAGTTCTGCCATTCCGAAGTTATGGCTCGGACAGCGTTAGCCTAGCGTTGGAGTGCTAGCGTACTAGCGTTGACTCGGGTAGCATTCCGCCGTCACACCGCGTAGAAACAAAATTCCAGGAAGGGAGGAATTCGCTTGAATCAATTTCACTATATTCAGGTACAAACAGAGAAGGAATAAATAGCTCTAGCTAGTAACAACCTTGGGAATCAACCTGGGAACAACCAGGGATGATCCCAAATAATTCCAAGCAACAGAACCAACCTGGCTGGACAAAATAGCAGGTGGTAGGTTGGTGAACAACCTCTGGTTCTGTTTTTCCAACCTGGGAAAACAACAACCAGGTTCAGGTCCTTAAAACAGAACCTGTTTTGTCTTTGCCCAACCAGCCAAATGCTGGTTCCCCTGGTTTCCCTTGGCCCTGTAGCATGCAGATACAGACAAACAACATCCAACCTTCACCTAAATTGTACCCCTATAGTGCCTACCCTGCTACACTATAGTCAACCAAACAAAACAGTACAATTTCGAGTTGGATAGAACTGAATCTGCGCAATCAAGTAAGCCGAACCACAAAGCTTCCATCTTGGGTTGCTTTACGATTCGTCCTTTCAGCTTGTACTGTTCATAGCGCGTACAATGTTATGCCGAAGCGCACATTTTGCGAGTACCTGCAAATGCTTCAAGCGAAAATTGCGAAAGCAAACAAACACACGAACATACCATTCATTTGCAAATGCATTCGCACACGCATACTCGTACAAACAGACGGCAGGATGTCGTGCAATGTGAATTTGCACCCAACACACTCCCTCTCAGCCTGCCGGCTGCATCCCCATCATTCCATACTAGTTCATGCTCATTCCACTCATGCGCACACAACGCCAATGAGGCTCATCCGCAAGCCTCTTGGTGAGGAACTCTGCTGGCTGCTGGTGAGTCTTGATGTAGATCGGATTCACCGTCCCCCTCTTCACCTCCTTACGCAGCCAGTGCCATTTTATACGCATGTGCTTGTTCAGCCCATGAAGCACAGCGTTCTGGCCATCCCAAGAGCTCCCTTGCTATCACAAAACAGTGGTGTAGCAACCTTTTGCTCCTGGCCAATCTCCTTCAACAGCTTCCTCAGCCAAATCACCTCTTTCACCCCATAAAACATTGCCATGTACTCTGACTCCACGCACGAGAGTGCTGTCTCCGTCTGCTTCTTTGACCTCCAACTAACCGGTCCTCCCCCAACTACGCAGATGTATCCTCCCACAGATGAGGAATCCTCCTTCTCAGAGGCCCATGTAGGATCGGTAAAGCAAGTGAGAAAGAGCTTGCCTTCTCCAAGCCTCTCCCCCTTCTCTTTCAGCACCTCAACCCCTTTCTGCTTTACCTGTGCAGATGCGGAGTATTGAACTCCAATGCTTGGGTGAGAGTTTAGATACTTCACCACACGCTCAGCTGCATCCACCCTAGCCAGCTGCCCAACCGAGAAAGAGATGTCGGGCCTCGTGTGAACTGCTGCATACAAGAGGCTGCCCACCAAGGACTGAAATTGCTGCTGCTCCTCGGCTTCAACCCCTTCATCCTCTGCAGCTTTCACAAGCTTGAATTCTGCTGGCAGGGGAGTTGCAACCTTGCGCTCATTCTCAATTCCGTACTTCTCCCCAAGCTCCTTGATGAACTTCTCCTGGTGCAGCTTCAACCACCTGTGATCCAGATCCCTCTCCACGTGCATCCCGAGGTAGTACTTTACCTCCCCAAGGTTCTTGCACTTGAAGTTCTCCATCAGCTGCTGCTGCATCTTCTGGATC
The DNA here is from genome assembly GCA_948144175.1 of Closterium sp. NIES-65. Lineage (NCBI taxonomy): Eukaryota > Viridiplantae > Streptophyta > Zygnematophyceae > Desmidiales > Closteriaceae > Closterium > Closterium sp. NIES-65. The sequence continues at coordinate 25,618 of CANXME010001479.1, read as the reverse complement.
TCCTTCATGCTGCTGCTAAAGAGAAGAATGTCGTCCACATAGACCATAAACAGCACCAGCTTCTCCCCCTCCCCCTTGAGAAAGAGGCTCTCATCACAGCTGCTGGTCCTGAATCCCATCTCCTCTAAAACAGCTGCCAACTTCTGGTACCAGCAGCGCGGCGCCTGCTTCAAGCCATAGATGGACTTTTTCAGCTTGCACACCCTGCCCGTACCATCCTCATACCCAGGTGGCTGCGTCATGAACACCTCCTCCTCTAAAATCCCGTTGAGGAATGCCGTTGATATGTCCATCTGGATAATGAATTTCCCACTAACGGCTGCATCTGCCAACAAGACACGAAGGGTAGGGGGTTTGGCTGTGGGAGCAAAGATCTCATTGAAGTCCCGCTTCTCCTTCTGCATAAACCCCTTAGCCACCAACCTACTCTTGTAGATGGTGACCTGCCCCTTGTCGTCAGTCTTGATCCTTAGCACCCACTTGCATTGTACCGCTTTCTTTCCCTCAGGCAGCACCACTAGTTCCCAAGTCCCATTCTCCAGCAGGCTTTGGTACTCGGCATCCCTGGAAGCTAGCCATTTGTCCCTATCTGGTCCAGCTAATGCCTCATCCATGCTAGCTGGTTCCTCTGGTGCAGGGGCAAGAAAACAGTACGCAGGCTCATCCTCCTCATCCGGGTCATAGCCATGCGGTAGAATCAGCAATGCCTCCTCAGTCCCAAGCTGCTGCTCCGCTACATCAGCTCCTGCAGTCAGCTTCTTAGTAGCCATACGGGTACGTCCTGGCCTGGAGTCGGGTGTCTCCCATCCCTTCATAATAACACCCTTCGGCTTCTTAGTTTTCCCCTGCTGCTGCTCTCCTCCCTCGGATCGAGCAGCTCCACTAGTGCTACCGCTAGTCTCCATACCATTCTCTCCACCAGCAGGTGCCTCCTGCACCTTCTCTCCATCACCACCCTCTTCAGCTGCCTCCTCTCCCTCCTCCCACACACTAGGAGTCAGGTCCAGCTGCATGGTGATCTGCTCCATCTGCTGGGACACCCTGGCCTCCGGCTGTTTCTCCCAGCTCCCATATATCATGCCCTCAACAAACTTTACATCCGTGCTGTCAAACAACACACCCTTGGAAGGTTCCCACAGCAGCCATCCCTTGCTCTCAGCAGCCAGCCCCAAATGCACACACCAGATTGCACTCGCCCCCAACTTACTGCGGTAGGTCTTGGGGACGTGGGCGACTGCCATGCAACCGAACACCTTCAGCATGTCCACCGGCGGCTTCCTCCCAAGCCACCTCTCCAACGGCACCCACGAGTCATCCCCAACCTTTGTGAGTACCCTGTTCCTAGCGACGGTAGCGTGCAAAACAGCATGGGGCCACATCAAGTTGCCCAGCCCAGATTCTATGAGCAGCGCCCTAGCTGTCTCCAGAATTGTCCGGTTCGCCCGTTCTGCTACACCGTTAGACTGTGGGGTGTAAGCCGTGGTCAGCTCCCTCTGGATGCCCTGCTTCTTGAGCCAGGCCGTCATATCAGCTCCAAGGAACTCACCACCCCGATCTGTCCTAGTCCGCTTCACCACACACTCCGCTTGCTTCTCCACGAACGGCAGCCAGTCGTCCCGAATCGTGGAGGCGGCATGATCTTTCTGCTTCAGCGGATACGCACACATTAGCCTGCTCCAGTCATCCACTATGGTTAGGAAGTACCGCCCCCCCTTGTGCCCTTGCACCGGCAGCGGCCCCACCAAGTCCATGTGGACCAGCTCCAACGGCTTTTTGCTCCTGCTAGCCACACTATGGAAGGGGAAACGGGTGAACTTTGAAAGGAGGCAAATTTCACAGTTATCATCGGGTGGTTGTCCGTTCAGCTTCAAGCCCTTAACGGCTCCATCCTTCTCCAGCTGCTTCAGCAAAGGCATTGCCACATGCCCCAAACGTCGGTGTGCAGTTGCCCAATCTGTCTCCCCAGATCTGGCCGACACTTTCACACCAACCCCTCCAACGGCGTTGCACTCCCCCTGGGATGCAGACCCCTCTCCAGCCTGCCCCCCACCGGGCCACGCCAGCGCCGGCAGCTGCCACATAGATCTGTTCACGTCCTTGCTCTCGTGCAGATCCCAAAGCACCCGATTGCCCAGCTTCCCCTTATAACTGCGTGCCCCATCCGTGCTAGTGCTCACCCCAGACTTGCCAAGCTTACGGAGGGAGATGAGGTTGGCCTTGAGTTAAGGAACAAGAAGAACGTCGTGCAGCACCATCCGCTTGCCATCCCCTCCCTTAAACGCAGCTCGTCCCGCACCAGCCACCTTCAGCGCGTGTCCAAAGGCGGAGCACACGTCGTTGATCGGTGCAGCTCGTATGTGGTCCAGCAGGTCCTTGCGCGGCGTCATCATCCAAGCAGCACCCGTGTCCAACACCCAATAATCCAGGGGGTGCAGCTCTGCTCCAACCTTGGCAGATGCGTGTCCTTGTTTCCTAAATGGAAGAATTGGCCCTCGGTGAGCTCCTTCTCCGCACCGCCGTTGCCCTTCGGGTTGTTGTTGGACGAATCAGCGACCATGTTGGCGCCGTTTTTCTGGTTCCTCCATGCGCCACCATTCAAGTGACGATTCTGGGGGGTCCATCCATCGGGTTTCTTATAGCACAAAAACCAGGGGTACCCTTCCTTCTCACAATACCAGCAACTCCCTTTCATTTTGCCACCAGCACCCGACTTGCCCCCACGTCCAGATTTCGCACCGCAACCCCAACCGGTACCTCCTTGTTGGTCGTTGGAGTCGTCGTCTTTCTTTGCACCGCGTCCAGCACCACCGAAGCCAAGTCCTCCTCCAGAATCTTCGTCCGCACCCACTCGAGCGTCCACAAGCTCTGGTTCTGCGGCAGGCTCAATCCGCTCGTAAATTGAAGCCACGATTCCGGCAGCAGCGAGAGTACTTCAGGCACTTTGTTTGCTCCGGGTAGGTGATTCCCGCGGTCGCCAACTTCGCGTAGATATCGCGCAATTTGTCCAGGACAGGTTGCGCCGGCTCTCCCTCGCTCAGGCGCAACGCGGACAGCTCCCTCTCCAGCATCAATGTTGCAACAACGGAGGTCGGGGCGTGCAGCTCCTTCAACACCGTCCACGCCTTCGGACCGCACTCAACCTCCGGCAGCAGGTGCATGACGTGGTGACGCTGGTTCAGCTCCAAACTCTGCGACATCAAGTACTAGCCAGCCGAGGCGCGCTCGTCCCAATCTTCTTGAAGGGCGGGGTCACTCGGTCTAGGCTCCTCCCCAATCATTAGTTTCAGCAATCCGATTTGACGGAAATAAAGTTGCATTTTCTAGGCCCAATCATCATAGCCCTCACCATTGAACTTCTCGACGGTGAAGTTTTTCAGCACCTCCTTGATCAGCGAGCCCTGGCTTGTTCGCGCTCCCCTTGGCGCAGAAACACCAGAATCATGGCTGCCGCTACGATCTTGGGCTGAAGATTCACCAGCTACCGCCGAGGTGTTGCCCGCCATAGCTACCTATATCGAGGATCACTATAACGCAGCTCTGATACCAGCTTGTTGGTGTAAGGGCCTAATAAACTCAAGCTATTAAGACTTTATCAAACTTAAAACCTCTCGTCGGGGTCACCTCCAAGGGTCCTTGGGTGCCTGGTACAAGACCAGCCCCTATTATCGGGTCCGAGTTTGTAGAGAGAGGGATCAAGAGGGACTTAGTCAAAACAGCAAGAGTACCTTGAACGTCGCGCAGCGTATCGTGCAGACCGTAAATCGGATTAAGATGAGAATTTCCTATATTGAAGCTCATCTAAGAGCTTTAAAATAGGCCAAGTTGCCATTACGAAGTTATGGCTCGGATAGCGTTAGCCTAGCGATGGAGTGATAGCGTACTAGCGTTGACTCGGGTAGCATTCCGCCGTTGCACCGCGTAGAAACGAAATTCCAAGAAGGGAGGAATTCGCTTGAATCAATTTCACTATATTCAGGTACAAACAGAGAAGGAATCAATAGCTCTAGCTAGCAAGGACCTTGGGAATCAACCCGGGAACAACCAGGGATCATCCCAAATAATTCCAAGCAACAGAACCAACCTGGCTGGATAAAAAAGCAGGTGGTAGGTTGGTGAACAACCTCTGGTTCTGTTTTTCCAACCTGGGAAAACAACAACCAGGTTCAGGTCCTAAAAACTGAACCTGTTTTGTCTTTGCCCAACCAGCCAAATGCTGGTTCCGCTGGTTTCCCCTGGCCCTGTAGCATGCAGATACAGACAAACAACATCCAACCTTCACCTAAATTGTACCCCTATAGTGCCTGCCCTGCTACACTATAGTCAACCAAACAAAACAGTACAATTTCGAGTTGGATAGAACTGAATCTGCGCAATCAAGTAAGCCGAACCGCAAAGCATCCATCTTGGGTTCCTTTGCGAGCTCGTCCTTTCTGCTTGTACTGTTCATAGCGCGTACAATAATGTGCCGAAGCGCACATTGTGCGAGTACCTGCAAATGCTTCAAGCGAAAATTGCGAAAGCAAACAAACACACGAACATACCATTCATACGCAAATGCAATCGCAGACGCATACTCGTATAAACAGACAGCAGGATGTAGTGCAATGTGAATTTGCATCCAACAGAACTTCCCACTAACGGCTGCATCTGCCAACAAGACATGAAGGGTAGGGGGTTTGGCAGTGGGAGCAAATATCTCATTGAAGTCCCGCTTCTCCTTATGCATAAACCCCTTAGCCACCAACCTACACTTGTAGATGGTGACGTGCCCCTTGTCGTCAGTCTTGATCGTTAGCACCCACTTGCATTGTACCGCTTTCTTTCCCTCAGGCAGCACCACTAGTTCCCAAGTCCCATTCTCCAGCAGGCTCTGGTACTCAGCATCCCTAGAAGCCAGCCATTTGTCCCTATCTGGTCCAGCTAATGCCTCCTCTCTGCTAGCTGGTTCCTCTGGTGCAGGGGCAAGAAAACAGTACGCAGGCTCATCCTCCTCATCCGGGTCATAGCCATGCGGTAGAATCAGCAATGCCTCCTCAGTCCCAAGCTACTGCTCCGCTATATTAGCTCCTGCAGTCAGCTTTTTAGTAGCCATACGGGTACGTCCTGGCCTGAAGGTCTCCCATCCCTTCATAACGACACCTTTCGGCTTCTTTCCCTCACCACCCTCTGCAGCTGCCTCTCCTCCTGAATCTTCGTCCGCACCCACTCGAGCGTCCACAAGCTCTGGTTCTGCGGCAAGCTCAATCCGCTCGTGAATTGAAACCACGATTCCGGCAGCACCGAGAGCATCTTCAGGCACTTTGTCTGCTCAGGGTAGGTGATTCCCGCGATCGCCAGCTTCGCGTAGAGATCACGCATCTCGTCCAGGATAGGTTGCACCGGCTCTCCCTCGCTTAGGCGCAACGCGGACAGCTCCCTCTCCATCATGAGCGTCGCAGCGACGAAGGTAGGGGTGTGCAGCTCCTTTAACACCGTCCACGCCTTCGGACTGCACTCAACCTCCGGCAGCAGGTGCATGACGTGGTGACGCTGGTTCAGCTCCAAACTCTGCGACATCAAATAGTTGCCAGCCGAGGCGTGCTCGTCCCAATCTTCCTGAAGGGCCGGGTCACTCGGTCTAGGATCCTCTGTTGGGTGCAAATTCACATTGCACGACATCCTGCCGTCTGTTTGTACGAGTATGCGTGTGCGAATGCATTTGCGCGTGAATAGTATGTTCGTGTGTTTGTTTGCTTTCGCAATTTTCGCTTGCATTTGCAGGTACTCGCACAATATGCGCTTCGGCATAACATTGTACGCGCTATGAACAGTACAAGCAGAAAGGACGAGCTCGCAAAGGAACCCAAGATAGAAGCTTTGCGGTTCGGCTTACTTGATTGCGCAGATTCAGTTCTATCCAACTCGAAATTGTACTTTTTTGTTTGGTTCACTATAGTGTAGCAGGGCAGGCACTATAGGGGTACAATTTAGGTGAAGGTTGGATGTTGTTTGTCTGTATCTGCATGCTACAGGGCCAGGGGAAACCAGCAGAACCAGCATTTGGCTGGTTGGGCAAAGACAAAACAGGTTCTGTTTTAAGGACCTGAACCTGGTTGTTGTTTTCCCAGGTTGGAAAAACAGAACCAGAGGTTGTTCACCAACCTACCACCTGCTATTTTATCCAGCCAGGCTGGTTCTGTTGCTTGGAATTATTTGGGATCATCCCTGGTTGTTCCCAGGTTGATTCCCAAGGTCCTTGCTAGCTAGAGCTATTTATTCCTTCTCTGTTTGTACCTGAATATAGTGAAATTTATTCAAGCGAATTCCTCCCTTCCTGGAATTTCGTTTCTACGCGGTGCGACGGCGGAATGCTACCCGAGTCAACGCTAGTACGCTAGCACTCCAACGCTAGGCTAACGCTGTCCGAGCCATAACTTCGTAATGGCAGAACTTTTCGCGAGGCAACTTGGCTTATTTTAAAGTTCTTAGAGTCAGCTTCGATATAGGAAAGTCTCGGCTTAATCCGATCTACGGTCTGTACGATACGCTGCGCGACGTTCAAGGTACTCTTGCTGTTTTGACTTAGTCCCTCTTGATCCCTCTCTCTACAAACTCGGACCCGAGGATAGGTGCTGGTCTTGTACCAGGCACCCAAGGACCCTTGGAGGTGACCCCGAGGAGAGGTTTTAAGTGAGATAAAGTCTTAATAGCTTGAGTTTATTAGGCCCTAAAACCAACATCCTCCCCAATCAATGGTTTCAGCAAACCGATCTGACGGAAATAAAGTTGCATTGTCCAGGCCCAATCATCATAGCCCTCACCATTGAACTTCTTGACAGTGAAGTTTTTCAGCACCTGCTTGATCAGCAAGCCCTGGCTTGTTCGTGCTCCTCTTGGCGCAGAAACACCAGTATCTTGGCTGCCGCTACGATCTTGGGCTGAAGATTCACCAGCTACCGCCGAGGTGTTGCCCGCCATAGCTACCTATAACGAGGATCACTATAAAGCAGCTCTGATACCAGCTTGTTGGTGTAAGGGCCTAATAAACTCAAGCTATTAAGACTTTATCAAACTTAAAACCTCTCTTCGGGGTCACCTCCAAGGGTCTTTGGGTGCCTGGTACAAGACCAGCCCCTATCCTTTGGTCCGAGTTTGTAGAGAGAGGGATCAAGAGGGATCAAGAGCTTTAAAATGAACCAAGTTGCCTCGCGAAAAGTTCTGCCATTACGAAGTTATGGCTCGGACAGCGTTTGCCTAGTGTTGGAGTGCTAGCGTACTAGCGTTGACTCGGGTAGCATTACGCCGTTGAACCGCGTAGAAACGAAATTCCAGTAAGGGAGGAATTCGCTTGAATCAAATTGACTATATTCAGGTACAAACAGAGAAGGAATAAATAGTTCTAGCTAGCAAGGACCTTAGGAATCAACCTGGGAACAACCAGGGATGATCCCAAATAATTCCAAGCAATAGAACCAACCTGGCTGGACAAAACAGCAGGTGGTAGGTTGGAAAACAACTTCTGGTTCTGTTTTTCCAACCTGGGAAAACAACAACCAGATTCAGGTGCAATGTAAATCTGCACCCAACAACAACAACAACCTGTTGTGCAAAATGAATCTGCACCCAACACAAACAATATCCAACCTTCACCTAAATTGTACCCCTATAGTGCCTGCTTTGCTACACTATAGTTAACCAAACAAAGCAGTACAATTACAAGTTGGATAGAACTGAATCTGCGCAATCAATTCGACCGAACTGCAAAGCTTCCATCTTGGGTTCCTTTGCGAGCTCGTCCTTTCTGCTGGCACTGTTCATAGCGCGTACAATGTTGTGCCGAAGCGTACAACGCGTGAGTACTTGCAAATGCTTCAAGCAAAAATTGCGAAAGCAAATAAACACTCGAACACTTCATTCACACCCAAATGCATTCGTACACGCATACTCGTACAAACAGACGGCAGGATGTCGTGCAATGTGAATTTGCAACCAACAGTAGGTGCCATAACCTCTTGCATGGCAGGTGCGGTGACCGGCGTGCTGAGTGCTGGGTGCAAGCCGACGAGCTATTCTCCGAGCAGTACTGGGCTGGGGGTTCAAGCTTGAACGCGGCAGGGAACGGGAGTTGTGGTTGGCTCCGTTCTCACTTGGGCGGAGCCGATTTGGTGGTCGGTTTGCGGGAGTTGCAGCTGAACTTGAGCAGTAGGCGAGCTGATCGACGGGGCTAGTCGACCCGCACAGTGGCGCCGCTTTCAGGAGGGTGCCGGATGGTTGACTTGGGTGGTTCACAACGGGTATAGCCGAGGTGATGTGGTCGACTGGGGGTGCTTGTCGACCGGGGTGGTCGCCGAGCACGAAGCTTTTGGTCGCCGGGGGGGGGGGGTTGTGTCAAGAATGAAAGTGTTGGTTTGACTAAGGTTGATTGGGGTACATAAACCTAACCAGTTGTATACTCCCTATAACATACATCACTAAGACTAGAACATTTGTAGTGAAGGGTGTCAAGCAAAACCAAAAGTGTAGAGTTACAAGACCAATTACAAAGAAAAAAAAGCTCAGGGTGGATCACAATATCACCATACACTCCAATCACAAGGCTAGTTCAAGAGTTCACAGAGGTATATGAAAACTGTACAAACAAAGGAATGAGAGAACTCCAGACAATGCAAGGCGAGAACCTGTATCAACGAGACCTAACTACACACAACACCTCTGGTGGTCACAAGGCGGCAGGGCCTTGGTGAAGATGTCTGAAGTTTTGGCCTTGGACTCAACAAAGTCGAAGCGAACCTGTCCACGCCTCGGTAACTCTCGCAGAAGAAAGTACTTGATGATAACGTGCTTCACTCTGCTCTCCAGTCGCGGCTCTCTACAGAGGAGAATCGTCGCCTTGTTATCAGTAAACAAGGTCGGCGCAGAGCTCGGCCGCTCATCAAGGTCAATGAGCAAGAACATCAGCCAGCGCAGCTCATAGCTCCAGCTTAGATCTCGGCCTCAACAGTGGAGGTCGAGACCAAGGATATGTTGGGTGCAAATTCACATTGCACGACATCCTGCCGTCTGTTTGTACAAGTATGCATGTGCGAATGCATTTTGCGTGTGAATAGAATGTTCGTGTGTTTGTTTGCTTTCGCAAGTTTCGCTTGAAGCATTTGCAGGTACTCGCGTATTGTGCGCTTCGGCACAACGTTGTATGTGTTGGGTGCAAATTCACATTGCACGACATCCTGCCGTCTGTTTGTACGAGTATGCGTGTGCGAATGTATTTGGGTGTGAATGGAATGTTCGGTGTGTTCGTTTGCTTTCGCAATTTTCGCTTGAAGCATTTGCAGGTACTCGCGCATTATGCGCTTCGGCACAACATTTTACGCGCTATGAACAGTACAAGCAGAAAGGACGAGCTCGCAAAGGAACCCAAGATGGAAGCTTTGCGGTTCGGTTAAATGATTGTGCAGATTCAGTTCTATCCAACTCGAAATTGTACTGTTTTGTTTGGTTGACTATAGTATAGCAGAGCAGGCACTATAGGGGTACAATTTAGGTGAAGGTTGGATGTTGTTTGTCTGTATCTGCATGCTAAGAAGCCAGAGAAAACCAGCGGAACCAGCTTTTGGCTGGTTGGGCAAAGACGAAACAGGTTCTGTTTTTAGGACCTGAACCTGGTTGTTGTTTTCCCAGGTTGGAAAAACAGAACCAGAGGTTGTTTACCAACCTACCACCTGCTATTTTGTCCAGCCAGGTTGGTTCTGTTGCTTGGAATTATTTGGGATCATCCCTGGTTGTTCCTAGGTTGATTCCCAATGTCCTTGCTAGCTAGAACTATTTATTCCTTCTCTAGTTGTACCTGAATATAGTCAATTTGATTCAAGCGAATTCCTCCATTCCTAGAATTTCATTTCTACGCGGTGCAACGGCGGAATGCTACCCGAGTCAACGCTAGTACGCTAGCACTCCAACACTAGGCAAACGCTGTCCGAGCCATAACTTCGTAATGGCAGAACTTTTCGCGAGGCAACTTAATTCATTTTAAAGCTCTTGGAGAGAGCTTCGATATAGGAAATTCTCAGCTTAATCCGATCGACGGTCTGCACGATACGCTGCGCGACGTTCAAGGTACTCTTGCTGTTTTGACTAAGTCCCTCTTGATTCCTCTCTCTAGAAACTCGGACCCGAGGATAGGGGCTGGTCTTGTACGAGGCATCCAAGGACCCTTGAAGGTGACCCCGAGGAGAGGTTTTAAGTTTGATTAAGTCTTAGTAGCTTGAGTTTATTAGGCCCTTACACTAACAAAACAGAGAACGAATAAATAGTTCTAGCTAGCAAGGACCTTGGGAATCAACTTGGGAACAACCAGGGATGATCCCAAATAATTCCAAGCAACAGAACCAATCTGGCTGGACAAAACAGCAGGTGGTAGGTTGAAAAACAACCTCTGGTTCTGTTTTTCCAACCTGGGAAAACAACAACCAGATTCAGGTTCCTAAAAACAGAACCTGTTTTGTCTTTGCCCAACCAGCCAAATGCTGCTGGTTTCCCCTGGCCTTGTAGCATGCAGATACAGACAAACAACATCCAACATTCACCTAAATTGTACCCCTATAGTGCCTGCCCTGCTATACTATAGTAAACCAAACAAAACAGTACAATTACAAGTTGGATAGAACTGAATCTGCGCAATCAATTCGACCGAACTGCAAAGCTTCCATATTGGGTTCCTTTGCGAGCTCGTCCTTTCTGCTTGCTCCGTTCATAGCGCGTACAATGTTGTGCCGAAGCGCACATTGTGCGAGTACCTGCAAATGCTTCAAGCGAAAATTGCGAAAACAAACAAACACATGAACATACCAGGGTTTAGGGTATATTCACACCCAAATGCATTCGCATACGCATACTCGTACAAACAGACGGCAGGATGTCGTGCAATGTGAATTTGCACCCAACACACTCCCCCTCAGCCTGCCGGCTGAATTTCCATCATTCCATGCTAGTTCATGCTCATTCCACTCATGCGCACACAACGCCAATGAGGCTCATCTGCAAGCCTCTTTGTGACAAAGTCTGCAGGCTGCTGGTGAGTCTTGATGAAGATCGGATCACCGTCCCCTTCTTCACCTCCTTACGCAGCCAGTGCCACTTGATACGCATGTGCTTGTTCAGCCCATGAAGCACAGCGTTCCTGGCCATCCCAAGAGCCCCCTTGCTATCACAAAACAGCGGCGTAGCAACCTTTTGCTCCTGACCAATCTCCTCTAACAACAACTCCAACCAAATCACCTCCTTCACCCAATGCAACATTGCCATGTACACTGATTCCACAGAAGAGAGTGCTGTCTCCGTCTGCTTCTTGGACCTCCAACTAACACGTCCTCCCCCTACTACGCAGATGTATCCTCCCACAGATATAGAATCTTCCTTCTCAGAAGCCCAAGTTGCATCGGTAAAGCAAGTTAGAAAGAGTTTGCCTTCTCCAAGCCTCTCCCCCTTCTCTTTCCGCACCTCAACCCCTTTCAGCGTGAAAGGGAGCGCAAACAAACCAGGTCTGACTGGTAAAGGTGGTGCTGAAGAACTTCACCGTCAAAAAGTTCAATGGTGAGGGCTATGATGATTGGGCCTGGAAAATGCAACTGTATTTCCGTCAGATCGTTTGGGGAGGAGCCTAGACCAAATGACCTCGCGCTGCAGGAAGATTGGGACGAGCGCTCATCGGCTGGCTACTATTTGATGTCGCAGAGTTTGGAGCTGAACCAGCATGACCACGTTATGCACCTGCTGCCGGAGGTTGAGTCCGGTCCGAAGGCGTTGACCATGTTGCAGCAGCTGCACGCCCCAACTTCCATTGTTGCAACGTTGATGCTGGAAAGGGAGCTGTCCGCGTTGCGCCTTAGCGAAGGAGAGCCGGTGCAACCTGTCCTGGACAAGACGCGCGACCTGTACGCGAAGTTGGCGACCGCGGGAATCACCTACCCAGAGCAGACCAAGTGCTTGAAGATGCTCTCGCTGCTGCCGGAATCGTGGCTTCAATTCACGAGCGGATTGAGCCTGCCGCAGAACCAGAGCTCGTGGACACTCGAGTAGGTGCGGACAAAGATTATGGAGGACTTCCATCGCCGCCAAGTAAGGGGTGGAGACAACGGCAGCAGCGGCTACGGGATGCAAGGGAGCCGACGTGGCAGAGGACGTGGCTTCAGTGGTGCTGGACGCGGTGCAAAGAAGGACGACGACTCCAACGACCACCAAGGAGGTACTGTTTGAGATCGCGGTGCGAAATCTAGACGTGGGGGCAAGTCGGGTGCTGGTGGCAAAATGAAAGGGAGTTGCTGGTATAGTGAAAAGGAGGGGCACCCCTGGTTTTTGTGCTATAAGAAACCCGATGGATAGACCCCCCAGAATCGTCATCAAGATGGCGGCGCGCAGAGGAATCAGAAAAACGGCGCGAGCATGGTTGCCGATTCGTCCGACAACAACCGGAACAGCAATGGCGGTGCCATTGGAGAGCACCGCGGGCCAGTTCTTGCATCTGTTGGTGTAAGGGCCTAATAAACTCAAGCTATTAAGAATTTATCACACTTAAAACCTCTCCTCGGGGTCACCTCCAAGGGTCCTTGGGTGCCTGGTACAAGACCAGCCCCTATCCTCGGGTCCGAGTTTGTAGAGAGAGGGATCAAGAGGGACTTAGTCAAAATAGCAAGAGTACCTTGAACGTCGCGCAGCGTATCGTGCAGACCGTCGATCAGATTAAGCTGGGAATTCCCTATATCGAAGCTCACTCTAAGAGCTTTAAAATAAGCCAAGTTGCCTCGCGAAAAGTTTTGCCATCACGAAGTTATGGCTCGGACAGCGTTTGCCTAGCGTTGGAGTGCTAGCGTACTAGCGTTGACTCGGGTAGCATTCCGCCGTCGCACCGCGTAGAAAGGAAATTCCAGCAAGGAAGGAATTTGCTTGAATCAATTTCACTATATTCAGGTACAAACAGAGAAGGAATAAATAGCTCTAGCTATAGGGGTACAATTTAGGTGAAGGTTGGATGTTGTTTGTCTGTATCTGCATGCTACAGGGCCAGGGGAAACCAGCGGAACCAGCATTTGGCTGGTTGGGCAAAGACAAAACAGGTTCTGTTTTTAGGACCTGAACCTGGTTGTTGTTTTCCCAGGTTGGAAAAACAGAACCAGAGGTTGTTTACCAACCTACTACCTGCTGTTTTGTCCAGCCAGGTTGGTTCTGTTGCTTGGAATTATTTGGGATCATCCCTAGTTGTTCCCAGGTTTATTCCCAAGGTCCATGCTAGCTAGAACTATATATTCCTTCTCTGTTTGTACCTGAATATAGTGAAATTGATTCAAGCGAATTCCTTCTTTGCTGGAATTTCCTTTCTACGCGGTGCGACGGCGGAATGCTACCCGAGTCAACGCTAGTACGCTAGCACTCCAACGCTAGGCTAACGCTGTCCGAGCCATAACTTCGTAATGGCAAAACTTTTCGCGAGGCAACTTGGCTTATTTTAAAGCTCTTGTAGTGAGCTTCGATAAAGTAAATTCTCAGCTTAATCCGATCTACAGTCTGCACAATACGCTGCGCGACGTTCAAGGTACTCTTGCTGTTTTGACTAAGTCCCTCTTGATCCCTCTCTCTACAAACTCGGACCCGAGGATAGGGGCTGGTCTTGTACCAGGCACCCAAGGACCCTTGGAGGTGACCCCGAGGAGATGTTTTAAGTTTGATAAAGTCTTGATAGCTTGAGTTTATTAGGCCCTTACACCAACAAGCTGGTATCAGAGCTGCGTTATAATGATCCTCGATATAGGTATCTATGGCAGGGAACACCTCGGCGATAGCTGGTGAATCTTCAGCCCAAGATCATAGCGGCAGCCATGATTCTGGTGTTTCTGCGCCAAGGGGAGCGCGAACAAGCCAGGGCTCGCTGATCAAGGAGGTGCTGAAAAACTTCACCGTCGAGAAGTTCAATGGTGAGGGCTATGATGATTGGGCCTGGAAAATGCAACTCTATTTCCGTCAGATCGGATTGCTGAAACTAATGATTGGGGAGGAGCCTAGACCGAGTGACCCCGCCCTTCGAGAAGATCGGGACGAGCGCGCCTCGGCTGGCTACTACTTGATGTTGCAGAGTTTGGAGCTGAACCAGCGTCACCACGTAATGCACCTGCTGCTGGAGGTTGAGTGCGGTCCGAAGGCGTGGACGGTGTTGAAGGAGCTGCACACCCCTACCTCCGTCGCTGCGACGCTCATGATGGAGAGGGAGCTGTCCGCGTTGCGCCTAAGCGAGGGAGAGCCGGTGCAACCTATCATGGACAAGATGCGTGATCTCTACGCGAAGTTGGCGACCGCGGGAATCACCTACCCAGAGCAGACCAAGTGCCTGAAGATGCTCTCGCTGCTGCCGGAATCGTGGCTTCAATTCACGAGCGGATTGAGCTTGCCGCAGAACCAGAGCTTGTGGACGCTCGAGTGGGTGCGGACGAAGATTCTGGAGGAGGACTTCCGTCGCCGCCAACTGAGGGGTGGAGACGATGGCAGCAGTGGCTACGGGATACAAGGGAGCCGACGTGGCGAAGGACGTGGCTTCGGTGGTGCTTGATGCGGTGCAAAGAAAGACGACGACTCCAACGACCAACAAGGAGGTACCGGTTGGGGTCACGGTGCGAAATCTGGACGTGGGGGCAAGTCGGGTGCTGGTGGCAAAATGAAAGGGAGTTGCTGGTATTGTGAGAAGGAAGGGCACCCCTGGTTTTTGTGCTATAAGAAACCCGATGGATGGACCCCCCAGAATCGTCACCAGGATGGCGGCGCGCGGAGGAACCAGAAAAACGGCGCCAACATGGTCGCTGATTCGTCCGACAACAACCCGAAGGGCAACGGCGGTGCGGAAAAAAAGAAGGAGCGCACCGCGGGCCAATTCTTCCATATGGGAGACAAGGGGGAGCAAGGAGACGCATCTGCTAAGGCTGGAGCAGAGCTGCACCCCCTGGATTATTGGGTGTTGGACACAGGCGCTGCTTGGACAATGACGCCGCGCAAGGACCTGCTGGATCACTTACGAGCTGCTCCGATCAACGAGGTGTGCTCCGCCTCTGGACACGCGCTGAAGGTGGCTGGTGCGGGACGAGCTGCATTTAAGGGAGCGGATGGCAAGCCGGTGGTGCTGCACGACGTTCTTCTTGTTCCTGAACTCAAGGCCAACCTCATCTCCCTCTGTAAGCTTGGCAAGTCTGGGGTGAGCACTAGCACGGATGGGGCACGCACTTATAAGGGGAAGCTGGGCAATCGGGTGCTTTGGGATCTGCACGAGAGCAAGGATGTATACAGATCTATGTGGCAGCTGCCGGCGCTGGCGTGGCACGGTGGGGGGCAGGCTGGAGAGGGGTTAGCATCCCAGGGGGAGTGCAACGCCGTTGGAGGGGTTGGTGTGAAAGTGTCGGCCAGATCTGGGGAGATGGATTGGGCAACTGCACACCGACGTTTGGGGCATGTGGCAATGCCTTTGCTGAAGCAGCTGGAGAAGGATGGAGCCGTTAAGGGCTTGAAGCTGAACGGACAACCACCTGATGATAACTGTAAAATTTGCCTCCTTTCAAAGTTCACCCGTTTCCCCTTCCATAGTGTGACTGGCAGGAGCAAAAAGCCGTTGGAGCTGGTCCATATGGACTTGATGGGGCCGCTGCCGGTGCAAGGGCACAAGGGGGAGCGGTACTTCCTAACCATAGCGGATGACTGGAGCAGGCTAATGTGGGCGTATCCGCTGAAGCAGAAAGATCACGCCGCCTCCACGATTCGGGACGATTGGCTGCCGTTCGTGGAGAAGCAAGCGGAGTGTGTGGTGAAGCGGATTAGGACAGATTGGGGTGGTGAGTTCCTTGGAGCTGAGATGACGACCTGGCTCAAGAAGCAGGGCATCCAGAGGGAGCTGACCACGGCTTACACCCCACAGTCCAACGGTGTAGCAGAACGGGCGAACCGGACAATTCTGGAGACAGCTAGGGCGCTGCTCATAGAATCTGGGCTGGGCAACTCCATGTGGCCCCATGCTGTTCGGCACGCTACCGTCGCTAGGAACAGGGTACTCACAAAGGTTGGGGATGACTCGTGGGTGCCGTTGGAGAGGTGGCTTGGGAGGAAGCCGCCGGTGGACATGCTGAGGGTGTTCGGTTGCATGGCAGTCGCCCACGTCCCCAAGACCTACCGCAGTAAGTTGGGGGCGAGTGCAATCTGGTGTGTGCATTTGGGGCTGGCTGCTGAGAGCAAGGGATGGCTGCTGTGGGAACCTTCCAAGGGTGTGTTGTTTGACAGCAGGGATGTGAAGTTTGTTGAGGGCATGATGTATGGGAGTTGGGAGAAACAGCCGGAGGCCAGGGTGTCCCAGCAAATGGAGCAGATCACCATGCAGCTGGACCTGACTCCTAGTGTGTGGGAGGAGGGAGAGGAGGCAGCTGCAGAGGGTGGTGATAAAGAGAAGGTGCAGGAGGCACCTGCTGGTGGAGGTGATGGTGTGGAGACTAGCGGTAGCACTAGTGGAGCTGCTGGATCCGAGGGAGGAGAGCAGCAGCAGGGAAAAATTAAGAAGCCGAAGGGTGTCGTTATGAAGGGATGGGAGACACCCGTCTCCAGGCCAGGATGTACCCGTATGGCTACTAAGAGGCTGACTGCAGGAACTGATGTAGCAGAGCAGCAGCTTGGGACTGAGGAGGCATTGCTGATTCTACCGCATGGCTATGACCCGGATGAGGAGGATGAACCTGCGTACTGTTTTCTTGCCCCTGCACCAGAGGAACCAGCTAGCATGGAGGAGGCATTAGCTGGACCAGATAGGGACAAATGGCTAGCTTCTAGGGATGCTGAGTACCAGAGCCTGCTGGAGAATGGGACTTGGGAACTAGTGGTGCTGCCTGAGGGAAAGAAAGCGGTACAATGCAAGTGGGTGCTAAGGATCAAGACTGACGACAAAGGGCAGGTCACCATCTAAAAGAGTAGGTTGGTGGCTAAGGGGTTTATGCAGAAGGAGAAGCGGGACTTCAATGAGATCTTTGAGCCCACTGCCAAACCCCCTACCCTTCGTGTCTTGTTGGCAGATGCAGCCGTTAGTGGGAAGTTCATTATCCAGATGGACATATCAACGGCATTCCTCAATGGGATTTTAGAGGAGGATGTGTACATGACGCAGCCACCTGGGTATGAGGATGGTACGGGCAGGGTGTGCAAGCTGAAAAAGTCCATCTACGGCTTGAAGCAGGCGCCACGCTGCTGGTACCAGAAGTTGGCAGCTGTTTTAGAGGAGATGGGATTCAGGACCAGCAGCTGTGATGAGAGCCTCTTTCTCAAGGGGGAGGGGGAGAAGCTGGTGCTGTTTCTGGTCTATGTGGACGACATTCTTCTCTTTAGCAGCAGCATGAAGGAGATCCAGAAGGTGCAGCAGCAGCTGATGGAGAACTTCAAGTGCAAGAACCTTGGGGAGGTAAAGTACTACCTCAGGATGCACGTGGAGAGGGATCTGGATCACAGGTGGTTGAAGCTGCACCAGGAGAAGTTCATCAAGGAGCTTGGGGAGAAGTACGGGATTGAGAATGAGCGCAAGGTTGCAACTCCCCTGCCAGCAGAATTCAAGCTTGTGAAAGCTGCAGAGGATGAAGGGGTTGAAGCCGAGGAGCAGCAGCAATTTCAGTCCTTGGTGGGCAGCCTCTTGTATACAGCAGTTCACACGAGGCCTGACATCTCTTTCCCGGTTGGGCAGCTGGCTAGGGTGGTGCAGAATCCATCAGAGGAGCAGGTAGATGCAGCTGAGCGTGTGGTGAAGTATCTGAACTCTCACCCAAGCATTGGAGTTCAATACTCCGCATCTGCACAGGTGAAGCACAAAGGGGTTGAGGTGCTGAAAGAGAAGGGGGAGAGGCTTGGAGAAGGCAAGCTTTTCCTCACTTGCTTTACCGATGCTACGTGGGCCTCTGAGAAGGAGGATTCCTCATCTGTGGGAGGATACATCTGCGTAGTTGGGGGAGGACCGGTTAGTTGGAGGTCAAAGAAGCAGACGGAGACAGCACTCTTTTCCGTTGAATCAGAGTACATGGCGATGTTCCATGGGGTGAAGGAGGTGATTTGGCTGAGGAGGCTGTTAGAGGAGATTGGCCAGAAGCAAAAGGTTGCTACGCCGCTGTTTTGTGATAGCAAGGGAGCTCTTGGGATGGCCAGGAACGCTGTGCTTCATGGGCTGAATAAGCACATGCGTATCAAGTGGCACTGGCTGCGTAAGGAGGTGAAGAGGGGGACGGTGAATCCAATCTACATCAAGACTCACCAGCAGCTAGCAGACTTCCTCACCAAGAGGCTTGCGGATGAGCCTCATTGGCGTTGTGTGCGCATGAGTGGAATGAGCATGAACTAGTATGGAAGGATGGGGATGCAGCCGGCAGGCTGAGGGGGAGTGTGTTGGGTGCAAATTCACATTGCACGACATCCTGCCGTCTGTTTGTACGAGAATGCGTGTGCGAATGCATTTGCGTGAGAATGGAATGTTCGTGTGTTTGTTTGCTTTCGCAATTTTTCGCTTGAAGCATTTGCAGGTACTCGCACAATATGCGCTTCGGCATAACATTGTACACGCTATGAACAGTACAAGCAGAAAGGACGAGCTCGCAAAGGAACCCAAGATGGAAGCTTTGCGGTTCGGCTTACTTGATTGCGCAGATTCAGTTCTATCCAACTCGAAATTGTACTGTTTTGTTTGGTTAACTATAGTGTAGCAGGGCAGGCACCATAGGGGTACAATTTAGGTGAAGGTTGGATGTTGTTTGTCTGTATCTGCATGCTACAGGGCCAGGGGAAACCAGCGGAACCAGCATTTGGCTGGTTGGGCAAAGACAAAACAGGTTCTGTTTTTAGGACCTGAACCTGGTTGTTGTTTTCCCAGGTTGGAAAAACAGAACCAGAGGTTGTTCACCAACCTACCACCTGCTATTTTGTCCAGCCAGGTTGGTTCTGTTGCTTGGAATTATTTGGGATCATCCCTGGTTGTTCCCAGGTTGATTCCCAAGGTCCTTGCTAGCTAGAGCTATTTATTCCTTCTCTGTTTGTACCTGAATATAGTGAAATTGATTCGAGCGAATTCCTTCCTTGCTGGAAATTCCTTTCTACGCGGTGCGACGGCGGAATGCTACCCGAGTCAACGCTAGTACGCTAGCACTCCAACGCTAGGCTAACGTTGTCCGAGCCATAACTCTTGGTGTAAGGGCCTAATAAACTCAAGCTATTAAGACTTTATCACACTTAAAACCTCTCCTCGGGGTCACCTCCAAGGGTCCTTGGGTGCCTGGTACAAGACCAGCCCCTATCCTCGGGTCCGAGTTTGTAGAGAGAGGGATCAAGAGGGACTTAGTCAAAATTGCAAGAGTACCTTGAACGTCGCGCAGCGTATCGTGCAGACCTTAAATCGGATTAAGCTGAGAATTTCCTAGCGATGGAGAGCTAGCGTACTAGCGTTGACTCGGGTAGCATTCCGCCGTCGCACCGCGTAGAAACGAAATTCCAGGAAGGGAGGAATTCGCTTGAATCAATTTCACTATATTCAGGTACAAACAGAGAAGGAATAAATAGCTCTAGCTAGCAAGGACCTTGGGAATCAACCTGGGAACAACCAGGGATGATCCCAAATAATTCTAAGGAACAGAACCAACCTGGCTGGACAAAATAGCAGGTGGTAGGTTGGTGAACAACCTCTGGTTCTGTTTTTCCATCCTGGGAAAACAACAACCAGGTTCAGGTCCTAAAAACAGAACCTGATTTGTCTTTGCCCAACCAGCCAAATGCTGGTTCCGCTGGTTTCCCCTGGCCCTGTAGCATCGAATACAGACAAACAACATCCAACCTTCACCTAAATTGTACCCCTATAGTGCCTGCCCTGCTATACTATAGTCAACCAAACAAAACAGTACCATTTCGAGCTGGATAGAACTGAATCTGCGCAATCAAGTAAGCCGAACCGCAAAGCTTCCATCTTGGGTTCCTTTGCAAGCTCATCCTTTCTGCTTGTACTGTTCATAGCGCGTACAATGTTATGCCGAAGCGCACATTGAGCAAGTACCTGCAAATGCTTCAAGCAAAAATTGCGAAAGCAAACAAACACACGAACATACCATTCACGCACAAATGCATTCGCACACGCATACTCATACAAACAGACGGCAGGATGTCGTGCAATGTGAATTTGCACCCAACACACTCCCCCTCAGCCTGCCGGCTGCATCCCCATCATTCCATACTAGTTCATGCTCTTTCCACTCATGCGCACACAACGCCAATGAGGCTCATCCGCAAGCCTCTTGGTGAGGAAGTCTGCTGGCTGCTGGTGAGTCTTGATGTAGATCGGATTCACCGTCCCCCTCTTCACCTCCTTACGCAGCCAGTGCCACTTGATACGCATGTGCTTATTGAGCCCATGAAGCACAGCGTTCCTGGCCATCCTAAGAGCTCCCTTGCTATCACAAAACAGCGGTGTAGCAACCTTTTGCTCCTGGCCAATCTCCTCCAACAGCCTCCTCAGCCAAATCACCTCCTTCACCCCATGAAACATTGCCATGTACTCTGACTCCACGGACGAGAGTGCTGTCTCCGTCTGCTTCTTTGACCTCCAACTAACCGGTCCTCCCCCAACTACGCAGATGTATCCTCCCACAGATGAAGAATCCTCCTTCTCAGAGGCCCACGTAGCATCGGTAAAGCAAGTGAGAAAAAGCTTGCCTTCTCCAAGCCTCTCCCCCTTCTCTTTCAGCACCTCAACCCCTTTCTGCTTCACCTGTGCAGATGCGGAGTATTGAACTCCAATGCTTGGGTGAGAGTTTAGATACTTCACCACACGCTCAGCTGCATCCACCTGCTCCTCTGATGGATTCTGCACCACCCTAGCCAGCTGCCCAACCGAGAAAGAGATGTCCGGCCTTGTGTGAAATGCTGCATACAAGAGGCTGCCCACTAAGGACTGAAATTGTTGCTGCTCCTCGGCTTCAACCCCTTCATCCTCTGCAGCTTTCACAAGCTTGAATTCTGCTGGCAGGGGAGTTGCAACCTTGCGCTCATTCTCAATCCCGTACTTCTCCCCAAGCTCCTTGATGAACTTCTCCTGGTGCAGCTTCAACCACCTGTGATCCAGATCCCTCTCCACGTGCATCCCGAGGTAGTACTTTACCTCCCCAAGGTTCTTGCACTTGAAGTTCTCCATCAGCTGCTGCTGCACCTTCTGGATCTCCTTCAGGCTGCTGCTAAAGAGAAGAATGTCGTCCACATAGACCAGAAACAGCACCAGCTTCTCCCCCTCCCCCTTGAGAAAGAGGCTCTCATCACAGCTGCTGGTCCTGAATCCCATCTCCTCTAAAACAGCTGCCAACTTCTGGTACCAGCAGCGTGGCGCCTGCTTCAAGCCGTAGATGGACTTTTTCAGCTTGCACACCCTGCCCGTACCATCCTCATACCCAGGTGGCTGCGTCATGAACACCTCCTCCTCTAAAATCCCGTTGAGAAATGCCGTTGATATGTCCATCTGGATAATGAACTTCCCACTAACGACTGCATCTGCCAACAAGACACGAAGGGTAGGGGGTTTGGCAGTGGGAGCAAAGATCTCATTGAAGTCCCGCTTCTCCTTCTGCATAAACCCCTTAGCCACCAACCTACTCTTGTAGATGGTGACCTGCCCCTTGTCGTCAGTCTTGATCCTTAGCACCCATTTGCATTGTACCGCTTTCTTTCCCTCGGGCAGCACCACTAATTCCCAAGTCCCATTCTCTAGCAGGCTCTGGTACTCAGCATCACTAGAAGCTAGCCATTTGTCCCTATCTGGTCCAGCTAATGCCTCCTCCATGCTAGCTGGTTCCTCTGGTGCAGGGGCAAGAAAACAGTACGCAGGCTCATCCTCCTCATCCGGGTCATAGCCATGCGGTAGAATCAGCAATGCCTCCTCAGTCCCAAGCTGCTGCTCCGCTACATCAGCTCCTGCAGTCCAGCCTCTTAGTAGCCATACGGGTACGTCCTGGCCTGGAGACGGGTGTCTCCCATCCCTTCATAACGACACCCTTCGGCTTCTTAGTTTTTCCCTGCTGCTGCTCTCCTCCCTCGGATCCAGCAGCTCCACTAGTGCTACCGCTAGTGTCCACACCATCACCTCCACCAGCAGGTGCCTCCTGCACCTTCTCTTATCACCACCCTCTGCAGCTGCCTCCTCTCCCTCCTCCCACACACTAGGAGTCAGGTCCAGCTGCATGGTGATCTGCTCCATTTGCTGGGACACCCTGGCCTCCGGCTGTTTCTCCCAGCTCCCATACATCATGCCCTCAACAAACTTCACATCCCTGCTGTCAAACAAGACACCTTTGGAAGGTTCCCACAGCAGCCATCCCTTGCTCTCAGCAGCCAGCCCCAAATGCACACACCAGATTGCACTCGCCCCCAACTTACTGCAGTAGGTCTTGGGGACGTGGGCGACTGCCATGCAACCGAACACCCTCAGCATGTCCACCGGCGGCTTTCTCCCAAGACACCTCTCCAACAGCACCCACGAGTCATCCCCAACCTTTGTGAGTACCCTGTTTCTAGCGACGGTGGCGTGCCGAACTGCATGGGGCCACATCAAGTTGCCCAGCCCAGATTCTATGAGCAGCGCCCTAGCTGTCTCCAGAATTGTCCGGTTCGCCCGTTCTGCTACACCGTTGGACTGTGGGGTGTAAGCCGTGGTCAGCTCCCTCTGGATGCCCTGCTTCTTGAGCCAGGCCGTCATCTCAGCTCCAAGGAACTCACCACCCCGATCTGTCCTAATCCGCTTCACCACACACTCCGCTTGCTTCTCCACGAACGGCAGCCAATCGTCCCGAATCGTGGAGGCGGCGTGATCTTTCTGCTTCAGCGGATACGCCCACATTAGCCTGCTCCAATCATCCACTATGGTTAGGAAGTACCGCTCCCCCTTGTGCCCTTGCACCGGCAGCGGCCCCACCAAGTCCATGTGGACCAGCTCCAACGGCTTTTTGCTCCTGCCAGCCACACTATGGAAGGGGAAACGGGTGAACTTTGAAAGGAGGCAAATTTCACAGTTATCATTGGGTGGTTGTCCGTTCAGCTTCAAGCCCTTAACGGCTCCATCCTTCTCCAGCTGCTTCAGCAAAGGCATTGCCACATGCCCCAAACGCCGGTGTGCAGTTGCCCAATCTATCTTCCCAGATCTGGCCGACACTTTCACACCAACCCCTCCAACGGCGTTGCACTCCCCCTGGGATGCAGACCCCTCTCCAGCCTGCCCCCCACTGTGCCACGCCAGCGCTGGCAGCTGCCACATAGATCTGTACACGTCCTTGCTCTCGTGCAGATCCCAAAGCACCCGATTGCCCAGCTTCCCCTTATAAGTGCGTGCCCCATCCGTGCTAGTGCTCACCCCAGACTTGCCAAGCTTACGGAGGGAGATGAGGTTGGCCTTGAGTTCAGGAACAAGGAGAACGTTGTGCAGCACCACCGGCTTGCCATCCGCTCCCTTAAACGCAGCTCGTCCCGCACCAGCCACCTTCAGCGCGTGTCCAGAGGCGGAGCACACCTCGTTGATCGGAGCAGCTCGTACGTCGTCCAGCAGGTCCTTGCGCAGCGTCATTGTCCAAGCTGCGCCTGTGTCCAACACCCAATAATCCAGGGGGTGCAGCTCTGCTCTAGCCTTAGCAGATGCGTCTTCTTGCTCCCCCTTGTCTCCCATATGGAAGAATTGGCCCGCGGTGCGCTCCATTTCTTTTCAGCACCGCCGTTGCCCTTCGGGTTGTTGTCGGACGAATCAGCGACCATGTTGGCGCCGTTTTTCTGGTTCCTCCGCGCGCTGCCATCCTGGTGACGATTCTGGGGGTTCCATCCATCGGGTTTCTTATAGCACAAAAACCAGGGGTGCCCTTCCTTCTCACAATACCAGCAACTCCCTTTCATTTTGCCACCAGCACCCGACTTGCCCCCACGTCCAGATTTCACACCGCGACCCCAACCGGTACCTCCTTGTTGGTCGTTGGAGTCGTCGTCTTTCTTTGCACCGTGTCCAGCACCACTGAAGCCACGTCGTTTGCCACGTCGGCTCCCTTGCCTCCCGTAGCCGCTGCTGCCGTCGTCTCCACCCTTCAGTTGGCGGCGACGGAAGTCCTCCTCCAGAATCTTTGTCCGCACCCACTCGAGCGTCCACAAGCTCTGGTTCTGCGGCAGGCTCAATCCGCTCGTGAATTGAAGCCACGATTCCGGCAGCAGCAAGAGCATCTTCAGGCACTTAGTCTGCTCCGGGAAGGTGATTCCCGCGGTCGCCAACTTCGCGTAGAGGTCGCGCATCTTGTCCAGGATAGGTTGCACCGGCTCTCCCTCGCTTAGGCGCAACGCGGACAGCTCCCTCTCCATCATGATCGTCGCAGCGACGGAGGTAGGGGCGTGCAGCTCCTTCAACACTGTCCACGCCTTCGGACCGCACTCAACCTCCGGCAGCAGGTGCATGACGTGGTGACGCTGGTTCAGCTCCAAACTCTGCGACATCAAGTAGTAGCCAGCCGAGGCGCGCTCGTCCCAATCTTCCTGAAGGGCGGGGTTACTCGGTCTAGGCTCCTCCCCAATCATTAGTTTCAGCAATCCGATCTGACGGAAATAGAGTTGCATTTTCCAGGCCCAATCATCATAGCCCTCACCATTGAACTTCTCGACGGTGAAGTTTTTCAGCACCTCCTTGATCAGCGAGCCCTGGCTTGTTCGCGCTCCCCTTGGCGCAGAAACACCAGAATCATGGCTGCTGCTACGATCTTGGGCTGAAGATTCACCAGCTACCGCCGAGGTGTTCCCCGCCATAGCTACCTATATCGAGGATCACTATAGCGCAGCTCTGATACCAGCTTCTTGGTGTAAGGGCCTAATAAACTCAAGCTATTAAGACTTTATCAGACTTAAAACCTCTCCTCGGGGTCACCTCCAAGGGTCCTTGGGTGCCTGGTACAAGACCAGCCCCTATCCTCGGGTCCGAGTTTGTAGAGAGAGGGATCAAGAGGGACTTAGTCAAAACAGCAAGAGTACCTGGAACGTCGCGCAGCGTATCGTGCAGACCTTAAATCGGATTAAGCTGAGAATTTCCTATATCGAAGCTCACTCTAAGAGCTTTAAAATAAGCCAAGTTGCCTCGCGAAAAGTTCTGCCATTACGAAGTTATGGCTCGGACAGCGTTTGCCTAGCGTTGGAGTGCTAGCGTACTAGCGTTGACTCGGGTAGCATTCCGCCGTCGCACCGCGTAGAAACGAAATTCCAGGAAGGGAGGAATTCGCTTGAATCAATTTCACTATATTCAGGTACAAACAGAGAAGGAATAAATAGCTCTAGCTAGCAAGGACCTTGGGAATCAACCTGGGAACAACCAAGGATGATCCCAAATAATTCCAAGCAACAGAACCAACCTTGTTGGACAAAATAGCAGGTGGTAGGTTGGTGAACAACCTCTGGTTTTGTTTTTCCAACCTGGGAAAACAACAACTAGGTTCAGGTCCTAAAAACAGAACCTGTTTTGTCTTTGCCCAACCAGCCAAATGCTGGTTCCGCTGGTTTCCCCTGGCCCTGTTGCATGCAGATACAGACAAAACAACATCCAACCTTCACCTAA